>CAJPEX010003212.1:3204-30907 GCA_905338405.1 Notodromas monacha | reverse complement strand
AAATGCCCTGTTCGTGAGAGGGAACAACGCGTTACAGCGTAGAAGCGAGGGTGCTTCAATATACAGTACAAGAGGGAGGGCGTGTATATATACGTATATAAGGTATTCCTGCGAGTGCGGAGGGGGGAAAATAAGAAAATGCGCGTTGCATAATTTATGATTCTTGCCGCGCCGGATGCCGTGTCAAAGTAAACCGGAATTTGCAATTTGAAAAGGCCTGCCATCCCGTAATCCCGGTCTTCTTCTCCTACTCAAAAGCAGAATCTTCTTCACCCCGCACATCACCTGCAATTCTCGAAGTGCACACGTTACAGGGTAACGCGAAAACACATGAAATTGACTTGCAAAAAAAAAAAAAAGCTGAAATACAGTATTTCCTGGACAATTTGAGCTACATCTATTCATTTATTGGGTGTGCGTGTGGCGAATGCCATTTGTTTCGCAGGATTGTACTGTATATGGATAACATTCGAAGGTTTGAAATGTTAAATTTTCAAATACTGTATTTTCATAATTGTTTTCACATTTTGACATGAATTGAATTAATGATTTTCATTAAATGAAGCATTCAGTTCTGTTAGCACAAGAAACATCATCACACTAAAATAATGTATGCTCAGGCTTTAAGGTTTAGATGTAGATGCTTTACTTCCTGTCATGAAGCCATGCTGTGCATACACGTGAAAACGTCCTGCTTTAAGCTGTTGCCTTGAAGAAAGGTTGGAAATATGTTCATGAACTTTTCTTCCGAATGAAGCCTAATTTCTTGGTAGACTAACATGAGTACGGAAGCTAAGATCAGGAAAAAAATCGCGATGTAAATTATTTTCGGAAATTTGAGGTTTTTTTAAAGCTTCTGCTATTTTTGCAGGAGTTGTCAATCAGCACAACTTTTATTGTTAAATATTTTTAATTGTTGAACGCGAATTTTCCGCGTTTTTGCTACATAGTTTCCCGCGCTGCTGATGCTATAACATAATTCGATTGGAAAGAAAGTTGCTATATATTCGGATGTTTTACGTGTTTTTTAAAGCAATATACTGTAAACACTTTTTCAGGAAAAATCCACGTTGAAAGATCGTAATCTACGCAGTTTTTATTGAACCACCCTTCCTACAAGCTTTTTCGAATTTTGCAATCTTTTTGATCTAAAATCGGCGCGCGTGAATATCGGGCCAAACTGCAAAGTTGTTCCTCAATTTATTTCTCTTTTTAGTGGGAAAGGTGTCAGTCAATCTTCTTTGAGCTCAATTTCATTACAAAGATTCCATCTCACCGTATTTGATATATAGCGTTTTTCTCTTCTTAAAGTGCATCTTTTTCGCAGAGCTTTTTTTTTTTATAAGGCTGCATTTGGGAAGCCCGGGAAAATGATCTCGAATCCTGGCAGAAGGCCTTGAATGTCGAAAGCCGGAATAGTTTCTCTGGAGTTTTATGATTAAAACTCACTCGATTGAAAAAAAAAATGCTTGTAAGTCGGACTTCGCAGAAAAAATCTTTTCACTTTTTCTTCCTCGTGACTAATGCTGTAACTTTGAAAAGCGAAAAAGGAAAACCTGGGAGAGGAATGTTGGGATGACGCGGGTGAAAAAGAAAAATTGCCTCGGGCTCCGAACCTGCTGTGGTGTCAGTTTCTTTCATTGCTTTCCCACCTTGCGCATTCTTTCGGCTGTCCCAAAAAAACAAAACAAACAAAAAAACAACAACAACAAAAAGTGTACTTTACAAAAAGAGTAGTGCCTTTCAAAAAGTAATAATAAAAAAGATGGCAAAGCTTAGGTCCCGCTCCTTCCACCTTTATATTGCCAAGTCACGAAGTTTTGAACCCCCTCATAAACACTAGATTCTCTTCGCTTCGAACGAAGGAAACTTGCGATTCAAATTATACCAGCAAAATGTTCTAGACGAGTGCTGGCGTTTTGCTAAAATGCGTTCACTTTTCAAAAGCCGTATGGATTATTTGAATTAAATTCCATATTTTAGATCCCGAACTTCGTAAGTTGGTAGAATCGTTAGGGCTTTATTCGAGTTTCAAAACTCAAATTTTTTAAATGCAAAAAAAGAAAGCTCTCGAATCCTATGCTTGTGTGACGAAGGTTTCGTGGAATTTTTTCTTTAAAAAAATGATGCCTTCATTTCAAATCGCTGTCTTTTTCGTGATTGACTTGAGCTCCGACTTTGAACCCTAATTTCGAGAAAATACGACGGGAACCTCGGGTTCGCGTTCGTTTTTTTTCCTTTTTTGCTCTTTCATGAGCAGAAGTTTGTAAAATTTGTTTTTTCCTGAGGAAGGAATGTATTTCGGCGAGAATTCATCGAATTTACGCAGACGCAACAGGCTTTGAGCTCCGCGCTTCCATTACTTAATTATTGCGTGGCGTCCCCGTTGTTGCTGGGCTGTCTTTCGTTATTTGGGCTCCTAAAGGCATTTTAAAGTCAGTACTTCAGCCTAACTCTTGAATAAGCTGGAACCGGTGAAATATTCCTCTTCTTCGGGTAATTTTCATCTAGTCATGTCTTGTACTGTAACTTGTAATTTCATTGTAGACAAAAAAGTTAATTATGGATTTAACATCAATAGATGATCAGCAAAATTCGATTATATTTAGACTGAACAACTTGCAAGCATTTCAGATAACTTCGGAATGTGGGATGGGGTTTTCTGTTTCACTGTATTCACTTGAAATAATTCTAGCACTTTTCTTAGTTCAACTCCAAATTTCAACCCATATATGATTTCTGATCTCTTCTGTGGAATATGAAGCTGAGAAAATATTCATGTCTTCCAAAAATTGATGCCCAATAAAAACTCATTTCACCTTATCCAATACTAATGATCGTGTTAATCCTGTATCATATTTTCCAAAGATCCCACAACATCCGGCTTTTATTGACATATGAACCAATACCAATTTTTATTGACGTATGAGATTTTTATTTCATGCGAATATAGACTCGGAGGAAATTTATTTGAGCCGATTCATTTTTTGATGATCGGGGATTCAATTTATTTGTAGAAGTCAAGCAATTTGTCACGTTGACAAAACGTTTTAAAATATGCATACGAGGACCTTAAATGAAATAAATTTGTGTCAATTTTGTTTTTCTCGGCTTGCTATTGCGGAATACAGAGGTAAACTTGCACACCAATGCACAGTTTTTTGTCTTATTTTTGCCCCGTTCATAATGCACGATTAATCCTGTTCTAATTTGTGTTATTGTTAAGAATGAGCCTATTATCGCAGCAGAAATTGGGGTCTTATCGTGATTCGCATCCCCGGCTTGTCTTCCGTTCATGATAGTCGAGGAAGCAATGGCAGAAATTTGTGCCTACGGGGTGCATGCTGTCGTTGTCCCAATGGGTATACGGGAGCTCCACACTTGACTCTTCTAAAGAAAGGGAGAGAAACGGGGCAGGTTTATTAGGGAGCGAGGTTTACAAGTATTGTTGTATGACGTACTCGAAATGCGGATTTCCACCCCCTCTTCCCCTTCCTGTTTTTCCAATTGCAAGCAGCAGCAGCAGCAACAACAACATTAATAAAAAATAAATAAAGTTGAAAAATAAAGGAATAATAATGGGGGGTGGGGGAGGAAATGTTCCGGGGATTCTCGTCAAGTGGTTCATTTTTCGCGGAGCAGGTCCGAAACAGCAAATAGCCCCTCGGAATACATGCAAATGCGGTCACGGTTCGCGCGAGTGGTTTATGGTCACGAATTCGGCTCGCTCGCTGCCCTGGGGAATCACCCTGCGCGTCGGACGAAGCGCAACTTTTTTTTCTTTTTCTTTTATTCTCGATTTATATACCTACATTTTGTTCCCCCCTTTAAGAGAGAAAAAATTCATTGAAACCTGGGAAATCGAAAAAGAGGAGAGAGAGAAAACAAAATTTGGTCTTTTTTTCTCTTTTCTCTTGCATATAAGAATTTATATGTTTATTCCTTTTGGAAATGCGAGGCGTCTTTTGTTCCGGAGATTTCCTATATACACCCCCTACGTGTTGCTTGTATTACGGCGGCCATGCTTGAAATCTTTTGGAACAGAAGGCTGGCGATGTTTTACTGCCGTTGATCGCGAAAGTTTGCTTATAGTTGCCCCTTAATGATGGTGACGGGAAACTTCCATTCCCCACACATCTTTGTAAGTATCCCTCGAGCAATTATTAGTATCAAATTTATTGTAGTTGGGGAAGAAATAAAATCTGAATAGCATGTTTCTCAAGGTAAGTTTAGCAAAAGAGCGTGGACATGCTTTCAGTTCCTGGCTTATCCATTTGTTCTTTGAATCTGATGCGGTTGAACCTTCATACCTGGAACCTCCATAAGTCAATTTTTTCAAGGCCTTGTCTGAATTTCTTTAAAGAACAATTCATAAAAAACCTCTCAACTGGAAGGCTTTATACATCTCAGATCTCCGTAACTCAAATTGACCCTTTGGCTATCATTTTCTTGACACAGGAAAGAGAAAAGTTATAAAAAGTAAATTAATGTGTTTTTAAAGGAAGTGACGGACCAATTGGGCAAATGAACCCCTGCCTCCAAGTTCACTATCCAGTCAACTCATTTAAGGAGCCATTTAAGGCCAAGAATATCACCATTTACAATTTTCTGCAATTCTTCAATGTTCCCTTGGACAAAAATGCCTGTTTCCCTAACTCAAAGCCTCTGTAAATCCAAAACTCCCCAAGTCAAAACCTCCCACAGGTGATTTTTTTGCTGATCCATCCAAATTTGTCTTGGAGAGGTTCGACTGTACAATGCAGGACTATGTTCTGTGCACAAACATCTTGCTCACTTCTGTAATGAACTTATTTATTCAAATGCAAGACAAAATTAATTTTGAAGCAAATCTTTATCATTTGCCTCAATTTTTTCTTATTTTGTGGAGAATTTGATTGCATCCAATTTATTTTGACTGAAAATTCATGATTATTTTACGTATGCTTATGTTATCAATGTAATACAGTATTGTGTCAAACATCTTAAAGATAAATTAGCAATCAAAAATCGTGGTGCCCATGAAGTGAACATGGTCAAATTTTTGATGGACATTGAGACCAATGAAAGCATTTTTGCATAATTTCTGCAGGCAGGAACAGACTTTTCAGCTCCTTCCACTGAGAATTTGGGTATCAATTAATGGCCACTTAAAGAGTCACTATACAGAAGGAGTGAGCAGGTCAGCTAGAGTATTTGTAAGTGTTGGAATCTTCCTCCACAAAAATAATATTTTACAACCTTTCATTTGTTGACAAAGTTGTTCAGCACTGTCTGAATCACGGAGCGGTAAAAGTGATCATAATGCCTGTTGTTAATCTTTTTCATCAGAGACTTGGAATGGAATTTTTATTTTCTTCAGAACTTTCTCTGAGTAGACTGAGGATCAGAAGAAAAAAGTGAACACCTCAGCATTAACTAGCTTCTTTTAAAAAAAGACTAGCATTTTTCCATACTGATGTTGCTGATGACTTTATAATGAGCCGCAGCAACAAATAGCCACTTTTTCAAGATAGTTGTCTTTGCATGGTTTTGAATGTAATCATTTTTAGATACTTCCAATTTTAAGATTTTTGTCTTTTCAAATGCTTCGAAATTTTAAAAGGTAATTTCTCTACCCATCTTCTGGCATTCAAGAAGCAGCCTTTTGTTAATCAGCTGCGCACAAACCAAGCCACTTGTCATTTGTGCAAAATCAAGCGTCCCACCAAAGTTTTGGGTNAAGTAAGGGAATTCTCTCGAGGCATTTGTTAGAAGAGTAAAGAACACTGCAATTGTTTGGTGCGCTACGGACTGTGGGATTAAATCCCAAAACTGCACAAACATGTTGTTTTGAGAATACAAAATTTCACAAGCATAAAAGGTTTTGGCAAAAATGACTCGACATTGGTGTTGAGTTTTGACAAGCAAAGCTTCGGAATTGATCTGATGATTTTCTGTGGTTTGAGTTGGGTTTTTATAGCCAGTTCTCTAATTGGCAATCGGCTGAATTTTGTAACAGTTGACCTTCTCTAGGGTTTGGGAATAAGGTGGTGCATAAATCGTCAGATTTATTTGGGCTTCTTGTTAGTTTAATGGCGTCTTCGGAAGTGATTTTTCTTGCTCCTTCAATTTTTTCCAAAAAACATTTTTTTCAGGAAAAATCTTTTTCCAAAATTCGGTGCCTTCTTCCCGTAGGGCATCTGGGGTGGCCCTTTTGTCGTATGTGGGTGACAAACAAAGGGTCAGATTAGCCAAAAGAGAGAAAATAATTAAGTCATGGCTGGAAAACCCACCTTGGGTTGACAACCTAGGGTGTGTGTGGTTTCCGCCATTTGGTGGTGCTGTTTTGACAGCATAAAAAAACGCAGCAAGGAAATGAATCCCTGCTGTTCTGCAAAATCAGTATCTTAAATTTCAGTTCCCCTTTTTGGTCTCGTTGCCTTTTGATGTTGCAGCAAAGTTATTGACGTCACAGATTTTGACATCTGCGTCGGCTCCCACACACAAGCTGCTTGAAAAGTAATTTTCTTTTGTTTATTTTTTTTCATCTCTTGCTGATTGGGTTCCTTGTTTCTCACGTCATTGCAAATATTTTCCTAAATTTTTTTAATTGTGAGGCAGCTTTTGTAATAAGTGATGGTTGTGTCTATGCAAATCAACTCTCTGATTTTATGTACAAAAAAGGCAACTTTCAAAATTAATTTAATGAATTTGTACCGTAGTGAGTTTTTGAAGGCATCAAAGCTGTTCTGCTTTTTTGGTCTTGGATTGTGGAAAAGATCATGCAGTTTTTTTCTTCTTTCAAAGCCTCTCTCAAACGGCTTACAATTCCGTGGCATCGGTTGTATAAGGGCAAACTCTTGGAGGTTGCCTCTCTCTCTATCTATCTATCCCATTGTAATTACAGTTCTGAGCAAAAGAGGCGTTTTGGCTGGAAACTTGGGATGAGCCATTATTGCTGGCCGACGGGGTTCGAAGAAGGAATTTCCCCAATTTCCGCGCAGGATTTTTGTTTTTTTGTTTTACTTTCTTGCCCTGGGGGTGAGAAACGCTTCATTTTTTCCACTGCTTCAAGCGTGAAGTCAGTTGAGGAAAAGGAAGCAAAATAATAATATCCAAACAAATGAGGCCCAGGCGAAGAGCAAGGCAGCAGAAACCCAACGTTTTTTATTGATATGAGCAGGGCTCTCAATTGACGCGCGGTGAACTTCAAAAGCGGCCCCGAAATTCGGAAATTTCATTATAATACGGAAGGAAAACTTACTAGCTCGTCAGTCAGGGTTGTTTATTTTTTTTCAAGATTTTTTTTGGTGCCCCCTTCGAGCATTTTTATATCCCCGAAGCTTTCCCCATTCTGTGATTTGGTTGATCATTTTTATTGGCCTGCGCTAGGCTCTTTTACACCTTTAGTGGTTTGGATACGGTTCATGTTTCCTGGACGGATCTCGTGGGCTGAATTTCGTTTTATTCCTTTATTTTTTGTGGGCATGATTCGAAATAGGGCTTGTCTGTTGCTGTTCCCCTCTGTCAAGACTCGGCCAAACGAGGAGTTCCTTGCAATTTCTTCTTCGTAGCGAGCGGAACTAAGAGAAGGTTGATGTGATTAGTTCCGATTTTTTTGACACAGTTCGTGTTTCTGCTGTCAATAGCTTCACGAGGTTTTCAAAAATCAGGGACCGCGAGATGAAATTTTGGGATCTCTAAAAGTTTCTTAGAAGACAGACACCACTTATATACGAGTAAGAGGGATCCTCATAAGTTTCGTTTTTTTTTTGGTTCGGCGTAAATTAATTTAATTTGGAGCAGAATACCTGTGTGAGCGAATTGATGAAGAAAACGTGGAAATGAACTCGAAATAATCAAATTTTAAACTTTCTCGTAAAATCGGAAGTACGTTGAGCGCCAAAACTTAGATCGTTTTTCATACTAACAGTGGAAAATCTTATCCAATGGTTCTTTGTGGTGAAAAAAATTTGCCGAGACTCTGCGGGACAGCAGTACACATAATAACTCATTTATTCGAATACAAAACACCTCCTTTCGGTAAAATTGACTTTGAAAACAGAAGAAATAGCAATTTATTGTACAGTAAATTAAGAGTCTTAAGTTCTCTCTACTTTCGATGGCGTCTCAGATCCTCGACCAGAATATATGAAATTTTGCCATTTCCTCGAGATATATAAAGTCTGATATTGATTCCTGAATTTGATACAAGAAATCCGCGCCACCAATTTCAATTCAAGGACACGAAAGTTCGATCCTGCCTGTTGGAAGTGTTCGAGAAGATTAGTTCGGTTTTTGAATCAGGATTTAGAATAGTGGTGCCTCTGTTTCTGTCAAATGCAAGATAAATTGGTCTTTCGCAAAATTCGTCTTCAATTTTTCAACGCACATACAATATACGCCCGTCTTTTCATCCCTACCATCGGGGGTATATTTAAGGAAATATAGCATTAAGAATGCTGATGGAGTCGAGGTTTTTCTTGAAAATTTCCGACGAGGATTTCTGTCAAATTTTCCACCGAGATTTAAAAAAAAAACCGTCATCTTATTCTGTCGCCTCGAAAGCTCGGATTGAGAAAAAAGGGGAGTAGCAATGAAAAGAAGACGGGTCTCGTCGGGAAAAACCAGAGCTTTTTTCGTTCAAGCTTCTTCGGGGCGAGGAAAAATCCCCTCCCTCGATGCCCGAGGGCTGACCAGGATTCGTCCTGATGAAACAGGTGCGGAGTTGGAGGTTCAAGCCTCGCAGGTTCCCAAGATCCACCTCCTCTGCTTTTATTGCCTCCGATGAAGGGAAGAAGCCTGGCCATTGTTTCAACCCCGGCGTTTTTCGCCCTGCGGAAAAGAAAAGAAAGGGGCGGACTAGAAAAGAAATCTATCCCTTCTTTCTCTCTCTCTCTCTCTCTGCTGGGTCTCGCGAAAGAAAACCAGCTTCGAATTCCTTCGCGGTGTGGCCAATTAATCGGCATCGTCGGTTAACTGAAAAGTCTCTCTCTCTCTCTCTCTCATGATTTTTTCATTTTTATTTAATGATTTTTGAATATTATTTAAGGAAATTGAGGAGCCGATGTCCCACTGGTGAGCTAATTTCGGATCACCTTAGCGAATATAATATTTCATTTTATATGATAATCTCCAGCTCATCAGAGAGTCAAGCCGGAAATGTGTGGCGACCGCATTCAAGAAAATATCTCTTTGATCATTCCTCTCTCATTTTTCTCTTATACGGTCAACCCCTGCACAACAGACTTAATTTGAGCAACATACTAGTTTGTTGTGTGAAAAGTCTGTTGTTCAAATTCAATTATTAAAAAATTGAAATTTTTACTTTTTACCATCAATTTTAAATCAACAGAAGTCTGTTGTTTGGATTTAGTCCATTGCACAGGAGGAAAAACTGCCTCAAGATGCAATTGTCTGTTGTGCCAAAATCTGTTTTGTGGCTCCAGGTAACACACCCCCAGTTGACATTGGTTGATGCATAGGAGGAAAAGTTCCTTCTTAAAACTTTTTCAACGTGTAGTAAACTCCGTAAAGGTCTAGTGTCTTAGCCTGGAAGAAGTAGAGTAGGGAACATTTAAGGCAACCACATTAAGGAAAAATAAATCCCTCATAATTTTTCAATTGTTTGCCTCGTCTTATCCAATTTCACAACTTCCTTGCAAGAAAGTATTTAGAAGAAATCGCACCGCATTCGAGTAATTACCAGAGTACGGTAAATACCACAGCAAATGTAGTTTTTCATCACAAATTCCTTGACTTTTTAGTCAATGCTCTTGCTGAAAAGCAAAACCCGAAGCACGATTAGAACGCAAAAAGAATTTTATGATTAGGTGAAGATGAGGTCAAGCACATATCAGCATGTTTCTCTGCTGTGAATTAAATTGGTTATATTGCAATATTTTCCCTCCAAAATCGATTGAAAGCTGCGCTCTATTTTCAGATGGAACGAATTCATGAGTTCAACTTGTAACTTTTATAGTGAACGCTTCAGAAAGTGAAAGTGAATTAGTTTTTAACGTTAGGGGGATCATTTAGAATACTGCATAATTCTTTTCAGACATGGTTCATTATCCGAACAGGGTTTATTTTCAAAGACAGTGTCTAAAAATAGTGCTAATATTTTGTTTTTCATAGTCTAAATGCGTCCATGTATCTTCATCTTGGCGGGAAATGTTTAAGTTCTGTCCAAGGAGGCAAATAACATTAAAGAATGCTTCATGTTGCAGCTAATTTTTTTGCTAAAATTTCGGTAAATATTCTTAAATCAATGTACTTCCCATCTCACCCGAAACCTGAATATTGCTTCTTCTTTGTCTCTTCAGAAGCATATGATTGAAAAAATAAACTGAATGTATGCATGAGATTATTTTTTATGCTTGGAAACGAGAAATGTTGAGCATCCTTGAACTTGGGCATTTTTCCAACATGTACTCGCTCTCTGCAGACTGCAATATTTTTCATTTATGAAAATTCGCTTACGTCTTTGTTGCATGGTTCAAGTCCTCGGGTATACTTATCTCGTGGCTTGATGGATTTTCTGGAGACCCGGACTCGCACATCTCTCCAGCTAATTTACGTCAACTCATTCATCACCTAGACGCAATTAACACGTAAAATATATCCAATTACTTTCGGTTAAAAAAAAATTAAAATGCATTCTTCCACTAAATATTTTCACTGAGTTGAACTCCGGACGCGAGACTCACGTGAAACTTTTAAAATAAAGTTACAGTTCTCCGGTTTACTAAAAACAAAGTTAGTGAATTTCCAGGTTATTCTGTGAAGAAAAATTGGTGATTTTTTTCATTGAAAATTTTGGAAAAAAAGTGACGTCAGTATTCATTTATTGAAAGTTTCCACTTCGTGGCATCTCTGGCTATTTTCATTTTTGATACTCAAAATTTATGTCACATGCATTTTTCCAAAATTATAATACAACTTCAAGAAGTTAGTAACGAGACCTTTGTGTTGAATAAAAATGAAATGAGAGCTGAAAAGTTCGACGAAGCTTTTTTTTTATGAAGGTTAGAAAAAACTGTGAGCGGAGTTTCTTCACAGGGATTCGTTCTTGTGAATTGGTTTACGTATGTCACACTCACAGAGTTCCAAGTTTTATAATCTCACACGTGACACGAAATAAAAATAGGGTGGCAACATTTTAGTTCATTTTCTGCATAGGAAATGAAAGACCTTCTTATTCTTCACTACGAATGCGCGAGTCCATTTAAATGTCTTTTGTTTCTCTTGGTTCCGCGTTTTAACGCTGAAGAGTTTCCCGTTGTTTCGCCAGGAAGCATCGCGACCTGTTTTTGTTTTTGTGTGGTTATTTTGCGCGTGTTTCGTTTTTGCGTGAGTTTCAAGTGTTCATTTCTCAAGCTGTCGGTCTAATTGCATGTTTTTTTATCTTCTTTTGTTTTGAACGTTGTTTGTTTCGACTTGACCCCGGGGATTTTGTGTAAAAGCGCTTGAAGCGCACACAGCAAAACCGCTTCAAATCACTGCCGCGCACCGCAGCCTAGTAATCGTGCTACCGCCAAAACCGCGACAGGACCGAAAAGCACAGACGGCACTAGCCACGTCTCCGGACGAGGGACCAGCGAAATGAACATAAGGTAAGAGCTGAGGAAAGACTCAGCAAATGTTGCACTTTTTCTTTAAATTCAGTGGATAGTGTTTCAATCGACGATGACAGACTGTCTGAAACGGGACGTTAATACAGCTTGTCTCCAACCGCGACAGTGTTCTCAGCTTTGCAGATCAGTAATGAAAGTATTCAAGGGCGAGGATCAGGAGAAAGACAGCAATAATAATTCAACTATTCGATCGACAAGTTTATTTTTTGGTACGAGATCATGCTGTGTTCTGTGGGATGATTTTTTTAGAAAATAGTTTACAGTATTTTCCGAAAAAAAATAATGATCCAATGCCTCGCTAATATTTAAAACGAAACAAAAGTTGAATGAAAGTCCTCACTTGAAGTAGATTTTTCTCTCAAAGAACCTTCGTTTAAACTTAGTTTCAGCCGAGATGTCAGAAACCCCGTAACTTTCCGAGCATCAAACTTCGGAAGACCTGAAAAAAATACTTACTGATTTTTCCACTCAAAGAAATCAGTCTGAAATTTTAATTTGCGGAAATGAGCCTCGGATTGAATGTAACCTCCTTTTCAATGAAGCCCAGGATTTCTGCAGGGTGATGCCCTTTGAACAGGAAATTCCAGAAGAAGGAATTCCAGAAATAAAGGTACTTCGCATTTTGATGCGATCTGTTGAAAGCTGGAGATGATGAATAATTTCGCAGTTATTGATGAAGAGTCGGAAGAGCAAAATAAACATTAAAAAAAATAACCTGACCTTACAGTTTCTAAATATTTTACCGTGATTAATCTGCCTTGGGAGTCCACAGAAAACTGAAATTAACATTCCAAAGGATCGATACGAAATGAGAAAACAGCCCTCGGATGTTTTCCTCAAGTTTAAAGTTTTCTATCCCACTGTGTGTCGTCGGGAACTTCCGTTTTTCTCCGGAAATATTTCGCGACACATCTTTCTTTACTCTGTGTCTCGACAAAAATGATCCGGGATTCAGCGTTGTTCATTTGTGAAAAAAAAATTTCGCAGAAAAGCCAATTATTCATCGTATTTTTCTTGGTTTTTTTTTCATAATTTTCTTTTCTCCCTTGGGCAAAAGGTGCACAATATTGTGCTGTTTCCGGAGAAGCACGCGTGGTGCAATTTGACTCGGATCCGACAGATCGTGAGCCACCCTGGCTGTGAAAGCGTGGAGATCGACAACAGTGTTTGCGTCGGCGCCTGTTTTTCGTACACGGTGCCGCAAACGTCGCCGCCGACACCTGGCGACGACTTGTTGCACTACTGCGACTCGTGCCAACAGGCGGATTTCGAATGGCGTGTGGTCAGTACAATTCTGTGGAGCATAATTTATGATTCATTTGAACTAAATCAGGCGACGTCAGATTGGGATAACAGCACATTCATTTATTTTTCTCCATTTTCCTCCCTCGGAGCTCATTTGGGATGATGTCGCTAAATAATGTGGTGGGAATTGACTGAAGCAGAAACAAAATTGTCTTTTCCGGATACTGAGAAATGCGATGCAGGAGGACCTTGCAAAAAAGTAAAAAATCATCAAATCAAATTATAAAAAATCATCAAAAATCATCAAATTATTAAAAATCATCAAAAATCATCAGATTATGAAAAATCATCAAAAATCATCAGATTATAAAAAATTATCGAATATCACAATCATCAAAAATCATCAAATTATCAAAAAATCATCGAAAATCATCAGATTATAAAAAATCATAAAAATCATCATACAGTTAAAAAAAATTTTCGAATACTGTATCACACTTATCAAAAATCATCAAATTATCAAAAATCTGCAAATTATAAAAATGCATTAAATTATAATAAATGATCAAATGATAAAAATCATCAAATTATAAAAACCATCAAATTATAAAAATCATCAAATTATAAAAATCATCAAATTATAAAAATCATCAAATTATGAAAATCATCAAATTATAAAAATCATCAAATTATAAAAATCATCAAATTATAAAATCATCAAATTATAAAAATCATCAAATTATAAAAAATCTAAAATCTTGTGTGCATGGAAACGGTAAAAAATTTCTAAATGGTGGCTGATTTATTTTGCCTGCATCTTCGTTTAGCTCAATTTGCTGGGTGCGAAATTTAAACAACGGGAAAGCAAAACAGTCCTTTGGAAGTAATGTATCTGATCAGGTGAATTTTCGAATGGCGTGTGGTCAGTACAATTCTGTGGAGCATAATTTATGATTCATTTGAACTAAATCAGGCGACGTCAGATTGGGATAACAGCACATTCATTTATTTTTCTCCATTTTCCTCCCTCGGAACTTATTTGGGATGATGTCGCTAAATAATGTGGCGGAGAATTGACTGAAGCAGAAACAAATTACTTAATAATGTATAGTCTTTTCCTGATACTGAGAAATCCGACGCAGGAGGACCTTGCAAAAAAGTAAAAAAATCATGAAATCAAATTATAAAAAATCATTAAAAATCATCAGATTATATAAAATCATAAAAAATCATCAAATTATCAAAAATCTGCAAATTATGAAAATGCATTACATTATATAATAAATGATCAAATTATAAAAAATTATCAAAATATAAAAAATATCAAATGATAAAAATATCAAATTATAAAAATTATAAAAAAGTATCAAATTATAAAAAAATTATCAAATCATAAAAAATTATCAAATCATAAAAAATTATCAAATTATAAAAATCATCAAATTATAAAAAGATCTAAAATCTTGCGTGGATGGAAACGGTTAAAAATTTCTAAATGGTGGCTGATTTATTTTGCCTGCATCTTCGTTTAGCTCAATTTGCTGGGTGCGAAATTTAAACAACGGGAAAGCAAAACAGTCCTTTGGAAGTAATGTATCTGATCAGGTGAATTATTATACTGGTGGACTCTCTACAACGAAATTCAAGGGACCCGGAAAATTTTTTTAAAAGAGAATTTCGTTGCGGGGAACGCTTTTAAAATGGGAAGAAAACCTTTTGGGGGAAAAAAATCTTTGTACTGTACACAGAAAATCGTTCTAGACAAGATCAATTTAGAGAGAGTCCACCTGTATTGAGCAATGTACTTTCATTCCGAAAGAAAATGATGCGGGAGCGACTAGAAGAAATTTCATCCATTTTTAATGCAGCATTAATCTTTTTAAATTCCACAGCCTATGGCCCTATGCTGTTCAAAATTATAGTCTTTTTTTTACTTTCACTGTCCAAAAAAAAAATTAACGAAAAGTGTCCTAGATTTCTTTCTCGGTGAACTTATGGGAAATGCATAGCTTAAAAGTTCATTCACTGCAAAACGGATGAAAACTACAGTAGTATAAAAATTTCTCCAGAAAGTAGTCTGTCGGTTTTCGGCTAAAGAAAACGTGCTGCAGCAAGCAAAATTTTTGATACAAATTTGAAAACTTCTAAACACAACTTTAACAACTTTTGGCCCAAAATTCGCATGGTCTTGGATGAACTTTGTAGCATGGCGGACAGCGTTTGAAGAACTTTTGAACGACTTTCACTGAATACACCGTCTTAAACTTTCTCGAAGCAGACAATGCTGCTCCGAAAGGTTTAAAATGTTTCTTAATGCATCTGAATCTCTTTGCATACAAAATGTTGAGCAGTGTTTTAAACATGTTTCCATGTAGACTTTTTGGAGACATTACTGTATTACGATAATTCCTGATTTACTTGGTATTCTTGAAGATTGAACAAGGCATTTCACGTTGAAGATTTTGTTCGGAAAAGCCTGCTATGTTTGGTTTATGAAGTTTCACGCACCGGAAAACATGCCTGGAGAGTATAACTTGGAAATACAAAGCCTATGCATTACGTCAGTTTGAAAGGCAGAATCGAGTGCGGTTTGCGAATTTCACACAAGCGATTTGTCATAAGACACGGATAAAGCAAGGAATCCCTGCAAATGTATGTGCAGAAAATCAGCCAGTATTCTGATATACCTACCGTAGACAATTCAGCTCATATTTTATTCGTGTTTCTTCCGTAATTTTTCATCTTTTCTGAGGACCTAAAGACTATGGTTTACCAGTAAGATTAAATCGGCCTTATAAAGGAAAATAATTTACGTCTGTACTAAACAATACAATGTGACAAGGGAAGATGAGAAACTTGTACACTTCGTTCGAATCTGGTTCGCTTTGAAAATTTGATTTGAAATTGCCGAGTATAAGTGAAGAATATTCCTTTGAAACCGTTTCAAAGGTCGCTTCCAATCTCCCTGACATGTCTATAGGGAATTTTCCTGTACAGTATTGATGAGATACTTATCTTGTAACTCGTACCTACGCAAATTTCATCATCATCATCATTTACGTAACACGGCATATACGAGGTACAGTGTATAAGAAATATGTTCGTTCTATTTCAACTTTTTTATTTTATTTGAAGATGTTCTTGAGTCCTGCATTCTTCGCCTCTGTGCCCCAAAAATGTAAGGAAATTGCCTTTTCAGGACAAAAATAAATATCTGCGCATTGGGTTCTTTGTTAGACCGTCGCTCAATTCAGGATTCGAAACAGCAACGGCAAAAAAAAAGCAGCTGAACCTAACTTCTGAATGGAACTGCCTTTTCTTTTTCTTCTGTATATATGTCGGGGATAATGATATAACCATAGGGAAGGTTAAGGGAAGATTTAAAAGCGAAATGTTGCTGGGAACACGGAATAAGATCACGACAACGAGACGCGTCGTAAAATAGATCACCCGACTTCAGCATTATGGTGCCCGGGCCGTAAAAAGGCGTTTCTGGCTGCGGCAGGAAATCGGCGCCCCGGGGGGCCTAAATTTACACCCTCAGTTCGAGAGGGGGGTTTTTCCTCTATAGAGAGTAACTTCTTTCGTTTTTTCCTTCCAATTTTTTCCCTTGTTTCGCAGTCAAATTACTTGAAGAATGGCTGATCAGTTTAACGAGGGCTTTTGTTAGCTTCGAGTGTCAACGAGAATTCTAGGCACGAAATAAGCGCTCAAAGTGAGTTAGGACGACCCGTGCGTACAATTGGGTTCAACGGGTTGAGTCTTAAATCAATATTGGTACGCTATTATGGAATCGGGTCACGGAGATCATTGTGTTAGCAATTCACTTTGTTTTTCAACGGAATGTCGTCTTCTCTTGACATTCGAATTATTGAATTCAAAATTGATTGTCGAAGTTCTCGCTTTTCTACATGAGGAGATACATTTTCCGCGGAGGACGGATATATAGAAACATTTATAGAAAATACTGCTCGACGATTTTATTTTTACCCTTCAGTGACAAGTACAGTAATGTATCTTTTTTGCGGTTTGATTAAGTTTAAAGTTATTCAGTTTTAATCGGGTTTACTGTCTCAGATTTTGCATAGCTGTGTTGGAAAAAAAAGACGGACGATATTAGTTTAGTTGAGTCATTTTTACATAACTGGATTTTTTAAATGAGTTAAATTTGTTTGTCCGTGTTAGTTGAGTGGATTTACTTTATGCAGTAAATTTACGTCTACTGAATGAATCTGGTGAGATTTGTTTCTGAAAATTAGATTTTAGTTCATCTTTGTTGAATTTTTAGGCAATCTTTCTGAATTCAAGTCGCCAAATTCAATTTGACGTTTATTTTATGGGAAATGGTTTATTCGGACGAGACAAACAAAAATATGCACACGATTTTAAAGTTTTTTCGGGCAATAGAGATTGATCAGATATTAGCCAGATCAATCGAAATATTTCAACCTTGTTGGACAGATGAGAAAATTATATTCAGTTTACTGTGAAGTTACGGTTATTGGATGAAGCTGGTAATAGATTTAGGTGCTTAAAGTTCGATCACTACAATACTGCATGAGATTTTTCAGTCTTCGGCTGCTGAAGTTCATCAAGGTAATTTTTTATGTTTATTTCAAGTCTTCGGCTGCTGAAGTTCATCAAATTAATCTTTATTTTAAACAATTATTCGTCCACGTAAAAGAGTTTTGGAACAACAACAAAAAACACAGAAGTCACACCTCATCACAATAAAGCTAGAAAGGCCAACAAATCTTTTATACTGTACTGCATTTCGAAATTTTGTAGCAAAAATTCGAAACGGACCGTCAAAAAAATGTCTTCGTGAGCAAGAATTCTGTTATGAACAAAATGTTCGTCGTAACAGTTTGCTACCGTGGGATCCTCCGAAGAATCATTTTCATTTTCCATTAACTCCAAGGATGAGTAAACTTGTGCGGGAAAATTTCTGAAAGACCCCGGAACAAACGCCGGGATCCCTCAACAGCTTTAAATAACTCACCGCTTTCGCCTCCGGGTCGCAAATTACAAACCGTGTCTTGCCCTGCCTTCGAAGTCGCGGGGCAAATCACTTCCTTACTCCATCGTAATTTGTGTCGACCTCTTCCTTTCTTTTTATTTTAAATTTAATTTTCTGGTTTTTTTTTCCTCGGTCTAACGTCGTTATAGGAACGAGTCCGCCCTCTTGCTCTTTTGTGTCTTTCCTGGGCAGAAGAAGCTCGAGTACAATTCGTTCCAGCTTGTCGTATCACTTGTCGGTAAATCTTTTGTGCCCTCGGGCGACGTTGGGAAGTTGCTGCGAGTCGAGCCTTGACCGGCTTTATTCACATGAGTCTCTCAACGGTTTTGCGAGTTCAACGTATCCGTGATACTGATCCAGAGTCGCTCTTTTCAAAGCAATGTACTTTTTTATCTTATTTATTTTTTGGTCGAGATTGAGGTGGATGCTATCTAGGTCGGTAGAAGTCGTAGTATTTCTGGAGTACCAGCACGCACGACGTTTTTCTGGGAATCTACACAGTACCAAAAAAAAATGAGGCGTGTGAGATTTAGGCTGGTGAATTTTTTTCCACAAATTTTAAAATGTTTTTGCGAGTAATTTTTGAATCAGAGGATCAATGTGTCAAGAAACTACAAGTATGGATTTTTATGGGCTTTATTTCACAATTTCAGCTTCTACTCAACCTGAAATTTAAACTTTTATCGCCTGGATTTAAAATATTGAATTTATTGATCATAAAAATCTGGGGCGTGCGACTTATGTTGTGCTACATTTTCATCGAAATTGTTCTCTGCAAAATCAAAGTCTTCCTCAAGGACACATGGAACTTATTGAAAAAATAAGTTTTATAATTTTAAAATGAAAATATCTAAAGAAGGCTGATTCGAAGACCTTAAATAATTACCCACAGTGGTTTGAAGGATCTCAACAAAGATGCTTGGGATTTTATCCTCATTTGGATTTTTTGTATTGCTTTCTGATTTTTTTCCGACAGTATTAGAAAAAGCTAAATGATAACGTGATTGACATTTACACGTGACAAAAGAGAAATGAGCTCATTTAAACTATTGAAAGTTGACGCATACTTTTTAATCGAAAACAAGCCATCGTCGATTTTAGGACCCCCTTTTTGTTCCTCAAGAACAATTAATCGTGAAGAGGTAAAATTAAACTTGAGTTGCATTGAATTTTTAAAATATCAAAAGTTGAAAATCAATTGGTTAGTTTCAGGTTAATTTTGCCAAACACTTCAAACAGCTACTGTATCATTATCTCAACTTCTGTGCCCTAAAACTAAGGATTGTACTGTACTTGATATTTTTTCAATGAATGAATGAATGAACAGAAAGCTTTATTTTCCGCTTTTTTTAGCGTTCACAAGGTTCAATCAACATTTCCACATCCAAATCCCCTCCCCACCCAACCCAAATCCATTCAAAGGCATTCAATCACTTCAGAATGGGAAACAGAGAAAATAGCTGCATATGGATAACAAAAATAAAAGAAAATACATTTCACAAAATATAAAACTGCACAACTGATGTGTATGCGTACACCCCTTCTTTCCCTGACATTGAACACAAAATATTAGTAACAAGAATTGCAGCATAAGCCAGAATTAAAGCAATTGCAGCAGTTACTAAACCCAATTTATATCGTTCAATTATATTAGTGTTTGAGATATGGTATTTGATTGTGCACAGGTTTGAGTTTTTCATAAGAAATCGTGCAATTAACCGTGGAATCTTAGATGTTTTAACAAGTGTAAGAGTCCAGCGGATATGAGACGCAACCTGGTTTTTTTTTTTCTTCCAGACTGAATTTTCAGCAAAAAAGACGCCTTTTAAATTAGATAAAATGTATTACTTTTCAAGCAACTCCTGCAAAATTCCATTGTAACCCGCGCAGTTCATCAAAAAATAAATAAAACCCTGGCATATAGACCGAATTGTACAAAAACGCGGCGGACTTGGGTAATAACGAGATTATTTTTTCCTTTTGGCACCCTCAGGTGGCGCTGGAATGCAAAGAAGGCAAGTCGCCGATGCTGAAGCACGTGCAGATCATCAACAACTGCACCTGCGCCAAATGCCAAGAGACGCCATCTGCCAGCCTGCATCGCAAGCTGAGCAATGAAGTCGACACCCCGGACTCGAGCCACACACCCGAATTCATTCCCAGCGTGCGACGCAAAAAGGTGCCCGACGGGGTCCGCCAGGAACTTCTCCGCACCCACGGCGACAAAATCCGCGGCATCAACACCCAATTCGGCGACTACAATCCCCATCACAATAATGACGACGACGACGAAGATGATGAAAACGACGCCGAAGAGGACTACGATTATCCGGACGAACAACACCTTCATCATCATCAGCAGAGAGGAGATTCGGGCATCAGCAGCAGCAGCAAGATGACAAAGACCAACAGCGACCATATGAATAAGTTATTGGATGACGAGATGGCGTCGAAAACTGGACCGGATCTGCATCTGGCCCTCGGGCTCGGCGTTCATCACGACGACACTGCTGTCGAGCATGTGTCGAATTCTGCTGCTGCATCAGCCACGTCGCAGTTGATGGCGACGACGACCAATGTGCCGACGAGTCCGGCGATGAGCAACCGGGTGCTTCTCCCGCCGCCGCCACTTTTGGACAATGGGCCAGACTTGATCAGCAACGCCGTGGACGCCGTTCCTGGGCACCACGACAATAATGCCGTGCCTGACGACGATGACAGGAAGCTGCATTAGCCCCCAATTCCCCATAAAATTTCAAAAATTTTCATTTTATTTTGAGAAGCCAAATCAGCATCAAAAGTACATTAATGAGCATAACCAATTTTGTTTTTTTTTCGCCGCCAAAAAATACCCTGTGTGACAATCGTTGGAACCACGTATCGTTGTTTTATTTTTTTTCTTTCGCTTTTATTTCTGAATTTGCTGTATTTGCGCAACTATGGGCAGCAGACTGATTTAAAGCAGCCATTTTTATAGAAAGTTCGAACTCTGCGTATAAGCCGCAATAAAATAAATTACCAATGTGATCCCGAATAAGATCCTTAGGTTTCAAGCTGAACTCTTACAGTAGAGTTCATTTTTCAGCATGGTTTGAATTCATGATGAGTTTAAAATATATTTTAAAATAAATTTATCAACTCATCACAGCTACGCGAATATATACAGGCCGTGGCTGATCTTTCAAAGCAGCCATTTCCGGAAAGAAAAAAAAGACATACGATGGCTGCGACGAATTTCTGATTTTTTTTTCTCGAGAAAAATGCAGCCGAAACGCAAATTAATTTATTTGTTTGCCTTGCTTCAAAATACAGATTGCATCTACTTTAAGTTGGCTGGCAACCGAATTGTGCTTAATTTTTTACGATTTTTAACTGGGAAGATATTTTTGTTTCCATTTTTTTCTTCTTAAAGATCCAAATTAGCCCGGTTTTGACTTTTGAGGCATCGCTGTACCTCGAAAATAATAATAGACCTCTCGATTTGCACCACTGTTTTCAAGAAAAAAGCTTTTTCTGCGAAAAGTGCGTCCTGTGTCATTGAGTAAATACAGTGTTTCCAGTAGCTGAGATTCGAGGCAAGCGTTTTTGCCGAATTGCGACGTTTCTTGGGATTTTTCCCCATGTTCCGTAGCTGTATCCTTGGAAGAAAAAAAAAGCGTCGGCAACCGCAAAAATACCAATTCACGGAACCCCTGTCCAGGCTTTCTTAAACTTTGATTAAAGGCTAATTTCATCAACTTGAAGCGTACAAGAGGTTGAACTTAAACTTCAAAGATTAATTGGGGTTTTAAAAAAGAGGGTTCAGATTTTGAATCAAATCTTTGTTTTGGTTCAGCGAATCCGTAGACATTTTTTTTTGTGGAAACTCCACCTGTGTTTCGGTTTATCAATAATATGGATCATGGATTATTACTTATTAGCCTGTCGAACGTAACTTGTAAAACATGATTGTATGACATAAATATTCTCTGAATCTAAAACATAGTTACATTATCAGTAACGTATTCTCTGAAGAATAAAATGTTGAAACATGTCTCTTTAACATCTTGAAACAACTATTCTCATGAATGAAGAAAGGAACAGTTTGGTTTGCTCATTATTGATATCCGCCGTTGGAACTTAATTATCAAGATGAGCATGTGAGGAATGATGCTCTGTGTCCTTGTATGATAAATTGCAACAATTAGTTACTGTGTTGGGAATAATTTTATCTTTTTGAGTCAAGTTCATTCAAACTTCTGAGCTGCGGTTTCTGTGAACTTCAGTCAATTCAGTTTTTTTTTCTTTTCAACCCAAGGGTAAATGGGCGTCGTTTGCCAGATCCGGTGCATCTCGCAAAGTGATTCTCGTCGTCAAAATGTAAATGTTATACATTCCAGACACTTTATGTGGGGAAGAAGCATTCGAGGGAAAAAGACGGATATATCAGCAGTATAGAACAAGAGAAGGTCAGCCCGAATTCCCCATTTGCGGAAAATGCTTTTGAAAACTTTTCATTGAACCAGCAGCAGTTTTATTTTTATTTGTTTTTGGATTCGAGATGAACAAAAAACTCGGGAAACTGGATAGTGATGACAATTGTTTTTTTGTTTTTTTTTTGCTCACGGGCTTGCCAAACGAACGACCGAAATTTTGCGCATTCCACGATGGCCATTAATCTTTCTTCGCGTTTATATTTTGTTCTTCGCTGATTTTTGACACGCATTTCAGAAATGCGGAAATTATACTTGTGAAGAGAAAGAATCCGATCTTTTTTTCTGTTGGGTAGCTGTTCGATGTTTATTGCCAGAAATGTTTATTGTTTCCTGTTCGGGACAATCGTTAGGTGTAGAAATTAGCACGTTTTTTTGTGATCGGGAAAAGTTTTTTTCACAATGCTTTGGTGCCATTCGATGCCTGCGGAGCATCCGGTGACCGAATGTCACTCGGGATTGAATTAAATCCGGAAGAAATGCGATCCTTCGAAAGCTTCGGAAATTGAAATAAAAACGAGCAAAGAGTTTTTACTACATCCTGTAGCAATTTTTCAAAAACTCGTCAAACTTTCCGAATGTGAAGAGAAGCGCAATAAGAATGACTGACTTTTACGAAGCAATATTTTGAGTAAATGAAGATTAATTTTTTTTTACGGATAATGATTTTTTTGTTTACCGGCCAGTGTTTTGATTTTTTTTATTCGCCCAAGTTAAAATTAATCCAAGATGGAAATTTGACATTTTTTCTCATCATCGCGGGGAGAATATATAGTTTTTGGAAAATCATCTGCGTTTTACAAATTACCGAGGGGTTTGAGAGCCGCCGAATATTTGCAAAAATTCAGAAATATTCTTGAAAAAGTATATCTCGCATAGATCTGAAAGGCATTTTTACATTGAGAGGTTCTCTGATATTTTCATTTGTGTGCTATCTTAATGTTGAATCCAAAGGTAGTCCAGAAAAGACAATTCTTAAGTAAGACACGTCCAAGTCAAGCTGAAAAAATAAAAAAAAACCTTTGTAAAATTGACCTGCACTAGCCTTCAGTCTAATTACTTTCCCACATTTGCTTGCTGACGGCTTTTGACGCAAGAAACAGGGAACCGAAGGATTTTATTTCCGACCTTCTGAACAAAATTTTCATACACAAAAGCTTAAAGCAAACGCATTTGAAGGATTTCGACATTTGAGGGAATTTAACGAGGGATGTTCTGTGTGCAGTCAAACTTGGAGGGACACCGGAAATTTTGCTTGGGGAATTTTTTGATTTGGGGAAATATTCTTGCATATAGAAAAAAAATTGAGAATTACAGGAAGGTAAAATTAATGATATTCTAATGGGCCTTAAACTGCCGGATAAATGTGCAGTATTATCGGAATGCCGAACTTTTGTGGAGGCAAGTTTACATTTTCCCAATTCGTGACTCAATTCCTCTTGAAAGGTATCAAGTTAAGTGTTATTGCTTTTATTCTTGGGTCCCCAACACGAATAGATTAAAAGCCCTTCAAAATTTGATTTGAAGATGTCAGAAGAAAAATCTTTTGAGCCCGGGAGGTTTTCGTACTACCTCATTCTTGGGGGGATTCAAAAAGAAAACCTAGACAAGAAAAAAAAATGAAATAGGCAGGTTTGCATTAATAAGGAAATTCAAGTATTCAACCACGTGCATGGACCGAAATCCCAGCGAAAATCCCCATAAAATCAATCCGGTGTGGAGGGGGTATATATAGTGGTTATTCAAAGGGGTTTTGTTTTAAAATGCATTAACCTTATCTTCCCTCCTCCTTTCTTCAGGTAACCCGATCTATTTCTCACATTTTATCTGCACTTGCTCACTGTACAATATTTCGGCCTTGTCATCCCGAAAACAGTGTCTGCTCAGCCCTCAGCAACATGCTAGAGTAAGACACCCGCATCATCAGGGACTTGACAAACCGGTTCATTGCTCATTCACTTCCAGTTCTCGTCACACCGAGGCTCGACTTCTCTTGGCAACGAACTATACGAGCAGTGAATCACACCATTTCGCATTACGTTTTCATGCAAGAATGCAAAACAAGCCGCACCTGTCAGTGTTATCCGCATTAAATCAGTGCAGTACTGCACAGTACTTTTGTGTGTTTTTTTTACTGAATTCAAGTGCGCGTTTCGTTGGTGCTACGAGAAAAATCTATATACAGTACAACTCTTTGTTCGTGTCCAGTGATGGTGTTCTGAACCCAGGTGGAAAAAGAATCGTTTGACTTTAAAATATAATCGTATGCTTATTTGAAAAGAAGCTGAAAATGCTCATAAAATAGAGGGAGGGGGGGGGGCAGGCTTTTTCTATTGTGATAATGATAGAAGTACAAAACCATGCAAACCCCCTGCGATAATCCAACCAAAATCACAGTCGGGCCTCGATTATCCGAGTGATTTGCGTTATATATCACGGTTAAAAAATAATTTTGAAATACGACGATTCGAGAATAGAAAAATGATCATTCAAGGCCTGACGTGATTTCATTGCCATTCCAGCGAAAAATGTACCATAGACGCAATTAGATCTTCTTAATTGTCTTTTAAAAGGTTGGGGCGTCCGCAGTTGATTTCTTAGATCGCTTTTCATCAATTTTCATTTCGTTAGTTTTAAAACTTTCTTTGATCGCCTTACTTTTATTATGCGAGTTTTAAACGAATAAAGTCTTCGTCTGAGAGTAAAACGTCGAAGCACTGATTTAAATACTGTTTCTTTCATTCTGGTAAAGCGAAGAGTCCGAGAATTCTTTCCAATCCGAAACCGAAAAAAGACAGCTATCGATAATTACACTACCTCTTTAAATTGTTTATTACTGGTTGTCTATTGATATTCTCTAATCATCTCTGAATGAATTATAATACTGTACTGTTGATCTGCGTGTGACGTACCCTATGCAGAAAACAGTATAAGAAGCACATGCTGCATCTCTCGTAAGTGATGGCCGCGGAGGATGAGGAGAAAGGGTTGTCAACCCTTGGAATTATGCGTCGTGTAGTGCTTCGAAACAACCTGCCTCGAGGCCAGTTCCCGAGAAAGGAGATTGAAGAAAATACTAGAAGGCAAAAGAAGGATATATATAGTACAGTACAGTACAGTAAATCGAAACAAGAAGCAAGCCACTACGTAGAAACGGAGGCCGAAGGAAGCTTTTCGTTCCGGGTTCAAGCAGTGCTTCGCGCAGTGGTGTGTGCGCGGCAGTGGAAACAACTTTCTCTCGTGATTTTACAAGTGCTGCACTTTAAATCGTTGTTTGACCCATGAAATGAAAGAAAATAGACTTTCGCATAGAAACTAATTTTGAAGAGAATGGAGAGAAGAAAACGTATTTGGCAGGCTATATCCTTTTTTTATTATTTAAAATTGATGCTTTCGCGCAAACTCGAAGAAGAAAATCATCGCCTCGATGTCATCTAAGTCACAGATCTTGAGTACAATACAGTACTGTTCGTTTCTTGCGCGTGAATTTTTGTATTTTTCCGTTTGGCTTTTTTCAGAAGCTTTACGAAAAATTGTCAACTCCAGTCCAATCTTTTAAAAGAAAAAAGAAATCGACAAATCGTGTACATGTGAATGCGCCTCGTTCGATGTTCGTGAATATGTACTTGCGGGCGTGGTTTATCTTTCCCTGGCAAAACGTACTAATCGTACATTCACTTATTTTCATGTCCATCATTGATAAATCCTCAATTTTCTTTCAGGAACATCGTATTTCAGTGTTATCTGTCGCGTTTCACAGACTGGTTAGAGACGAAAACAGAGTATGGCACCGAAAAATGGTGAGTAAGCAGAAATTTCCCAGATAAGAATGCTGTTTGAACGGCAATAACATATGTAGGCGATAAAATAATAAGTACCAATGTTAGTATGAAATTTTCAAATCATTTCTTGTGTGATTCAAGCTCTATCATCGAATCGTAAATTTTCAATTTAAAATCGTTTTGTCGATTTTCAGTATGTTTTAAAACTTGTTCAATGCAAAGAATAGTTGCTTCCAGCGAATGTCGCATTTTGCATTTTTCTCCCAAGAAGAACGCATTTAAGAGGACACGTTTAATAATGATTTAAAATTAAGAATTGTTAGAATGTTTCGGAGGTGATTAGATTACAGTATACTGCTTTGGGGAAGTTCGCATGCGGATAAGTGACAGAAAAATCGAAATGAGACGATTCAAGATTAGCTTTATTTGATGAATGATTTTCTGATTGCTCTCTATAATCTCGACGATAGCGAAAATATCTATTTTTAAAACATATATTTCTGGGTACAGTATATTGAAATACGAGAGGGTGCTTTCCTAATTAAGGGTTTCATTTTCGAGGAAACTGGCGAAACTTCACGAGTGCAGCAGAATGAGTATGAGACTGACGGAATATTCACGGGATTGATTAGCCGAAGGATTAAAAATAAGAGAAATAATACCTGGGCGTGAAGTATTCCGACGAAAATCGGAAGACCGTTTTTTCCCATCTGAAATTTTATTGTTCAGAGAGTTGCTGCGATGCGGAATGCGGATTTCCGACTCCGTTGGACGCGATGAAAAACGGTCCCAGGGAAAAGTTGGTTTATGTTCCGTGCATCCAACCATCCAACGACAAACCGGATTATTTGGCCACAATTGACGTGGACCCGAAGAGCGACACCTACTCTAAGGTTAGAAACCACTAAACTTCTCTTGGCGGTTGGTGCGTGTGCTTCGCAACTGCTAAACCGTTTAATTAAATTGATTTTCAACAGATTTCGCTTTCACGAAATATTTTATTGAACGAATTAAATTGTGGAAGATGTACAGACTTACCGACAATTCAGTAGAAAATTTTCGACGAGGAGCTGAGATAAGAAACGTGTATTCGCTCAACACAATAACAACTTTCGGAGCTATCCTAGTTGGGGGGACCCAGACTACTAGCTCCATCTACAATAAACAGTGCATACTCCCTTTCACGCGCGCCTAGCCCTTGTACACTCCAATTCTCCAACAGCTCTGCTGTGCTGCGGGTGAGGTATGCTATCGTCAGCCTTACCACCGGTCCGATTTTATTCTCTATGCAGGTACAAATCCAACTGTGCATTTGAATTAAGATGTGAATTGACACTGGCACTGTTATTTCTGATTCTGCTGAGACTGAATTTGGGAGGCAGTTAGGTTAGGTCAGGTTATGTAAGCAAAAAATATTTCAGCCATACATTTTAAAAAGGGTTCATTGAAAATATTTTAGGTAACACAACCTGACTCAAGTTTTCTGCAAAAACTGACTTTGGGGGGCAGTTAGGTAAAGTTAGGTTAGGTCAGGATATGTTAGTTAAAAATATTTCAACTATGGATTTT
>CAJPEX010003211.1:0-30909 GCA_905338405.1 Notodromas monacha | reverse complement strand
ACAAGAGCCTCTTTTGGCAATTTAAGTAGGCCATGGTGTGTAGGCAAATTCTGAACTACAGTACAGTTGAACCTCTCTAAGTCAAATTTCAAGGGACCTGCAAAAAAAAAATTGGACTTGGAGAGGTTTAGAATTTTACAGGTTGAAACTTAGAAAAATGTGAACAGTGATATTCTGGTGCTTAAAAGGCTTCTTAAATGAGTTGAAACGGCTGCTGAACTTGGAGGCAGGGGTTCATTAGCCCAAATAAGACTTCCACTTCCTTTAAAACCCATACATTTCTGTTTTTATTGCTTTTTTCTTCCTTGGGAGAAGAAAATAATGGCCTACATGCCACAGAAAATTTGACTTATGAAGGTTTGAGGGAAGGGCTTTCAACTTAGGAAGGTTTTTAATCTATTGTTTCTCAGGGGATTCAGATGGGGAAATGAAAAAAATTTTGATTTAGGGGGGAATTTGACTTAGGGAGGTTGAGTTATCAAGGTTCACCTGTATTACAAATAAGTACTGTCCAACCTCTCCTATTAAAATTTCAAGGGACCAGCAAGCAAATTTGAATTGGGAGGTTTGCGGCTAGGCCTATGGAAAATCAAACAGGATGATGAAAACCATGCAAACCCCTCTTCAGCTGTTGGTGAATGAAAAGCATCACTTTTTTCAGCAATCCGGGCCAGCTAACCCCAGAGTTACAAAACTTTTGCTTTCCTGCTGAATTGCCCAGAAGTAAATGGGGTCAATTCAGTAGGATTTTATTTACATTTTATCATGAACTCCTGCTGCACGCCCAGCCACAACATTTTTGCAGAATTTGCAATTTTTTACAAAAAAATAACAATAAGAGATTAACGTCAAACAATGAACGTTTTTACTATGATTTTCTACCTTTGTACTGCAAACAAAATTTGTAGCACAAAAACAAATTTTTAATCAAAAATTCTCCAAAAACTGGTTTTTTTCAATTTCTGAATTCTATTTTGGTATAATCCCTATAGAATTTATGTAAAAGATCTCCAATACATACTTTATCCACAGAAATGAGAGAAATGCCAGTTTTTGATGACTTCATCAGCAAAAACCCCCTTAGACATAGTGTATTAAATCTTCAAGCCCAAAAATGTATAAATAAATTTAGGTGAAAACTAATTTTGGAGGACATTTCCAGCAGAACACAATTAGATGCTATGAATTAAATCTGCACCACACTTCCTGAAAAAATTCTCAAGATGTAAACCTGCTTTATTAAATTGCTTGAGCATAATCCTCTTAGGCTTAATGTTATGAAAGTTTGAGTAGGAAAGCCTTTGAGTCATCAAGGCTCAGCTGTGTAAATGAAAAGCCAAATGCATAAATCTCTTGGGGAACTGAAAAATTTCAAATTCAAAATTGTGAAAATGTTTTTCGGGTTTCCTTTTGAACCAGTTTGAGATTATTGGATCACGCTTCTCAAAAGCTCAAAGAAGATGTAGCCTTCATTTGGAGCTTTAATCTTTGCGTTGGCCTGGAGTATTAACTGTGTAATTTTTAAAATCGATTTANGTAGGTGGCGCACTTTGAGCGAGATATAATGAAGACGAGGAAAGGAGAAGACGATGGTAGAGTGCCTTATTATGCCAAAGTTGTTGGCCTGAAGGAAGACTTGTCAGGTGCTCAAACTCAACCAGACATTTTGAAAAATGCGGAAGACGTCATAAAAGAAGGCATTGAAGAACATTCCGAGGATGACTCGGATTCGAGTTCCGGAAGTGGTTCTTCGGAAGGTTCCGTTCTTAAGCTGGTTTCTATCAGTATGAAATTCTGGACATAAGAAGAATGCTAAATGCTTGACACATCACATACTCTGCGTGAAATCTGTAAATACTGTATTGTCACTAAGTGAGTTCAAGAAAACAGACATTCTCAAGGAAAAAGTGGGGCAATTGGACAAGAAAATTGGTCCATGAAGAGTTCACACCTGCCTGGAAGAAATTCCTAGTTGATCCAGGTAAGTGTCTTCCTTCCAGAATGGATCAGCATCTGAACCTGATTTCCAGAGGAATTGCATCACAAAAAACTCTCAGGTACCTGAGGAAAGCTTTGTCATAACAACAAATTATTTGCTCTGAAGAGATTTGTGGTTCTTCTGGCACATGAGACTGAACTTTTGCGTGGAACAGGTCATAGATTCTTTGAATTGCTGTACTTCCATAACAGGTACATGAAGAATTGCCCAAATTCCCAACTCAATCCTTTTTTTTAATAATAATTGGGGAAATCAAAAATGTGAAACACTATTTTTCTAATTCAGACCCTCCCTTCCTTCAATTTTCTAAAATTGCGCCAATCTTACTCAAGTATGAGCTGAAACAAGTAGAAAGTACAGTCAAACCTTTCTAAGTTGAACTTCAAGGAGCCAGCAAAAATTTTTTACTTAAGGAGGTTTCAACTTAGGGAGGTTTTGGATTGAGCTACAATACAAAGCCCTTTTGAGCCATAGAAAAATTGCTCAAAGTTGTAAATTGTTATATTATGAGGCTGAAATTACTTCTTAAATGAGTTGAAAGCATTCTGAACTTGAAAGCAGGGTTCATTTGCCCAATTAAATCTCTCACCTCCTCAAAAAAATCATTTTATGTTTTTTTTTTGTCAAGAAAATAATAGCCAACAGGCCACAGAAAATTCAACTTATGGAGATTTGAGGGGAAAAGCCTTTGACTTAGGGAGGTTTTAAATGCATTAATGCTAAGGGGATTCAGACATGACCTGAAAAATTCAACTTAGGGGGGTATGCATTTTACAGAGGTTCCAGTGATGGAGGTTCACCTGTACATGTGTGAGAAGAGCTTTTATTCATTGAGACTGTATGTTTCCTAAAATAGACCAATATCCTTTCTAACATAATTTTCTTCAAAAAAATATGCAAATTATAATTTCTAAATGAAAGCTGAATGAATTTGTATTAGAGCTTCATGCAATGCTAAATTTTCTGCACTAAAAGGTCATTATTCATATATATTTAAAGGTCTTTCAATTATGTACAGGTTGGGTTTTCCCTTATTGTGTGGATTATTAAAAATGTCTAAGGCTTATACACACATTAATCAAGGCAAAACATTCTTGGTCTGAAGTTTCAGAGGAAATTAATATACCCTAAGGAAATTTTTATAACATGGTCCATATTAGGGCATAGCCCAGACCAAGAAAAATATTCACCACATGGCAGATTCATTGCAACGGAATTTTATTGAAGCACATCTTTGCTTATAAATCCCCATAAAATTAATAAAAATCGTCCTGGAGTGACTTCGTGGGGAGGGGGGGGGGGGGGTGGTGGCGACGGGATGGAACAATCAGTAGTACCCTGCAGAAAACGCTCCTGCCCTTGGATCCATTTCATTTATTGTGTGTGTGTGTGCTCTTCTTCCCACCGGCGCGGGCCAGATCATAGACGACTCGTCCGTGTGTCAGTCACTCACTTGGCGCTGCGGGTTTGACACTCGTTGTTTCCAACAGGAGACTACAGTATACAGTACAAGCCAGCCAGCCTCCTCCTCTTGGGTCTGATGGACCCGGGCTTCCTCCTTCTCGGGGGCCCCTCGGGAGTTGTTCCGCCGAGATGAATAAATCATGACATCGAGACGGGGCATGTGTGGTTGATCGCCGCGATACGGAGCCGAGGGCCCCGGGGGCCGCAGCTGCGGGCCGCAATCAGTCAGCATCGCTATCCTTTCTGCGGACTCGCCCAGTCGAATTATCGGATTTCGGGCAAAGCCGGAGATCGATGCATTATGCACGCGGTCGCGACGCTTCAATGTTATCCGCTTTCTCGCTCGAGCTCACCCGTGCTGCTCTCCTGCCGGACCGACTCCATTCGGGGAAGAATCGCACATTGTTCGGCGTCATCCCGCGAAAAAATAACCATTAGGACGGAAAATCCACCGACAACAACGAAAGAAAAGAACCCGGGCCCCGCATTCCGAGCGAGGAGCGAGCGGATGCACTTCTCTCCCGCTCGTGTACGGCCCGCGGGATCTTCGCATTAAATCTTCGCTTTCCGCGATAATTCCTTCGCATCGCGTCGACTGGGCGGACGTCGACGGCGACGGACAGGCGTCGTTCGTCATTCCACTTCCTTCCCCTTTTCCCAGCAGCGGTCTCTCAATTTCCCCGAAGATATCAAATCAAGTGAGGAATTAAAAAAATGAAACGTGCCGTCAGTTGACGCTTGCGCAGGGAGATGACCTGCAATTTGGTTGAGCGCTGATTATCTGCATGGTTGGTTGCTTATGTCTGGGACCCCCTGTTCTGAACAATTGAACATCACTTATTGCCATCCTGAAAGAAGTTCTTGATCAACACTTTTGTATAACCTGGACCTCACAAAATCCATTGAAAGATCCGAAACTAAAGATGTTCTACTGGCCCAGGTTTACAGCGCCAGAGATGTTTGATGAGTGCCAATCTTTCAAATTTAGGCACTGACAAATGTTGACTGATTTTGCTGATTCAATATTCTGGATGTTGCAGGGGATCCTTGCACCCTGATGTTGGGTTGTAAATCCCACAGAACATTTGTTGACATAAGTAGGCAGGTGGATAGCTGCTCCTTCTAGGCATGAATGAATTAAAGGTAAACAAAGCTTAATAATACAGTCCACAAGCTTTAATTCACAGCAATTGGCATGCAATGCCAAGGGAACTTAACACACAAAGTGAGTTTGCATATAAAATGCGCTAAAGAATCTCTTTACAGTATGATCTTGTCTACAACAACATTCTTCATTAAATGCAGTTTTGTGGTACCATAGGTTATCTCCCCATGTAATATGGGCTTTCTATGAAACACTTCAAGGGACCAGAAAAAAATTTGTTGTTTAGAGAATTGAAAACTTCAGCATACTAAAAACTAAACCATCAAGAATGTGTCTACAAAGTCTATGTCCAAAAACAATAAAAATTACACAACATTGGAAGCATTCTTTGAATGAAATCCTGCTCTTGACTGTGTACAGTAATTTTATTTCTAGATTCTAAACTTTCTCTTACAAGCTAGGGTCCATAGTACTGGTCAGCTATTACAGAACCTAAATTATTCCAAGGGTTTGAGTCTGCTCCACTTCTTTGCCCAACTATTATTACTATCCTAACTCTGTCTTCCCAAAATGTACAGCAAAATCCCATTGCAAAACTCTCTTTATGAAAATTAATTTTATAAAAAAGGTCATCTATGCCCATGGCCAATAGCCACAAGCCCTTACAGGTGAATCTGGCTAAGTTGAACCTCCCTAAGTCAAATACCTCCCTAATTCAAATTTTTTTCAAGTCCCTGTCTGGATTCCCATAGAAACAATGCATTAAAAACCTCAATAACTCAAAATATTTTTCTCTCAAACCTCTGTAAGTCAAATTTTCTAATGCCTTTTGGTTATTATTTCCTTAAAATACAAAAGATAAAATCAACAAAATAAATTATTTTATGCATTTTGAAATAAAGTGAAGGACTAATTGAACAAATGAACCCCTGCCTACAAGTTCAGCAAGCTTTGAACTCATTAAGAAGCAAGTTTAGTCCCAGAATATCCTCATCTACAATTTCCCATTTTACTTGGGGCAAAAATATTTGTTTCCTTTACCCCAAATATAAAAAAAACCTGAACCTCCCAAAGTCCTTGAATTTCTCCTTGAATTTTTTTTCTGGTCCCTAGAAATTCAACTTAGAGAGGTTCAACTGTATATGTATTACTTGATAACAAATTTTTCATTAAAGTACAATGAAGGTATTTCACTGGTTCCAAAGGATTTGCTATAATGATATTTTACTGCACTTTGACAATGCATACTCAGAGAATTGGTATTAAAGGTTCTACAGTACCTTATAATATTGAAATGACATCATACAAGTTGAGTAAGTTGGTTAGGTTATTGGTGCTCATTTCCGCGCTTGTCCTTTCACCTTACTGTCAATCATGCTAAGCGAAGTCATGCACGTGATCACAAGTTAATGGACATGTGTTCCTATGGTTACAGTCGCGCGCATTATTAAAATCATTATTTCTCTCCCCCTCTCTCTCAGGGTAGTGTGAAACGGATTAAAGAGCGCGAGGAATCGGTTCAAAGAGCGCTCGGGGTTCCTCAGCGCGAAGGCGGCCGTTTTGATGTCGATTAATTCAGAGGCCCAGGCGGCTCCGTCCCTTGATTCAATTTCAAAGACGAGCTGAGATGGGAGCGGCCAGGTGGAAAGGGAACGATCCGGGAATGCAGTGAGGGGGAGTAGAAAAAGGCAGGGATCGGTCCATCGGGGAAATCTGATAAAGTTTCCGAGAGGGTTGAAACTCCCGGCCGAGCGTGACTCGACTTTTCCTTCCCACGTCCGCAGTCAGCGGCGGGTGATACTCATTCCGCCCTCTCCCCGCAATTTGACGGCGGATGAAATGGCGGGTGGGCAGAATGCGCGGGGAACGTGACAGAAGAGCGGGTCGGTGATTAGTCGCGAGGATTGATGAGGAATATCAGGACTCCGTCGCGGTAATTACTGGCAATATCGTATCGCCGAGACGAGTCCGTGATGGGGCGAGCGAGCCGAAGCTTGCACTGCGGCCAGGAAGGAAAAACAGGTGCATGCACCCCAGGGGGATACGAAAAGCGGAGATGGTCACACCCAACACTCATCGGCGTCATCATGGCGAGAGACGTACTCTACTATGCTGATGTACACTAAAAGAAATTCGGACTTTATTGTTGCTTGGACCTTGTTGCTGTAGGAAACAATTTCCAGTACATTCCTGTTATCTCTGTACCTTCCCTCTGACCAATTTAACCTGACCTAACCTAACTTCACCTAACCGCCTCCCAAAATCAGTATCTGCTTTCTTTGGGTTTCTGCTGAAACTGATTTTGGGAGGTGGTTAGGTCAGGTTATGTCAATTAAAAGATATTTGTAACTAACATAACCTGATCTAACCTAACTTTACCTAACAACCTGCCAAAATCAGTTTCAGCAGAATGAGGAAAATTAAAATTCACAGTTTCTGGTAGGCTGCTGTGATTATGAACTTGTCCTAAAGATTTGTCTGGATGGTAGTGCTGTCTAGGAATGAGGTACTGAGATAACAGGAAAGTACCCAATTCCCTGTGTCCTATGAGATGCAGGGTACCCAAGGAAGTTGATGCGCAGAGGCACTCATCACATGATCACCAGGAATTCCTGGTGACCAGGTGATATTCAGCACAACACCATCTCATATCCCAACCCAGTTTCTCATTGTGCAATCATCTTCCTGAAACCTTTTTTCCTACACAACTGAACAGTCTCTTTCAGTATCTCCTAGCATTTGGTTGTCACTAAAACTTTGTCTTGTGTGAAGTTATCATTGCCTTATGAAATACAGTTCTTCTTGCCTTTTGGGATTCTACTGAGAATCCCCTGCCCTGTTCCCCGGCGGATTGTTTGTTCTCATTTATTTATTGCTTAAATATTCATTCTTTGTGGGCCTTTGCCCTACAGTTGCTATGTTCCAGCATCACAGGTCAGATCATGTTTCCCCATAGACTGCAATGAGAACATGCTTACTTGGTTCTCCTGTTCATCAAAAATTGGGAATAGAGTCCCAAAATTTTTAAAAAAATGTTATGAACTCTGAGCTGCAAAAAATACCTTATTTACTGGGTACCATGCACCCTTGACTTGAGTAAGACACTTGCGAGATTATTCCAGTTATTTCCAGTTATTTTTTTTTAATTGTATCAGAAATTAAGATGTGCACCTCATTTTTAGTGACTCTGAAAGTAAAATATTTTAAAGAGTTAGACCACCCAAATTAAAATGTTGACATGGATTGATCCAGAATTCAACCAATACTAAATTATTTATATCACATTACATATTCCCACTAAAATTGGTCCAAAATTTCCCATTAAAATCAAATACAGTATAATGCAAACCTAAATGTGTAAACCTTTTCAAACAATGTATAATTTGCATCCCCATCCTTCCTCTCAATTTTGAGAAAAAAGTTACAGTGGTACCCATGTAAATAGGGTAATTGTGCAAAAGAAAACCATACAGAATCTCATCTGTTGGCATGGAGCTCAAGAAGCAAAGGACAAATGTCTAGCTTCACTGTGCAAAAATTTATTTGAAAAACTCAGAAAAGAAGCACAAAGTTAGTCTGTTTTTGATTTCAAATTAAATGAATTTGTATGGAATTTTAGTTTTAACTTTTATGGAGATAAAAAGCTTAATTTGTTCAAGATGTCAAATTTTAAAAAAGAGGTTTCAATTTCCTTGAATTGTTGGAAAAAGTGTCCATGTTTCAAGGCATTGTTCAGGTGTTGGGGTAGATTCTTCTGCATGCCTGGGTGTCCATATGTTGGGGCTGCACTGCATTTAGTGAAAAATCCGATTAACAAAGTCAAGTGTGTGATTCAAGGACATTTCAATCATGAAAAGTCTACTTTATTGGTGATTCTGGAGTGTACTTTCAATGTCTCTCTCGAGTACTCAAAAATTCTTAACCTATGTTTGATTTCATTTTTCGAATGATCCGGTGACTTTCATTTATTTTCTACAGCAATAAGAAGTTCTCATAAAAGCATTAAATAACGAAAAGCATTAATAAGGGAAGCTGGCATTTTTCCGCGAAAGAATTTTTCAGAAATTGGCGAAAGTTGATCGTCGGACACCTGACCAGCTTCAGAGGAGTCAAAAGGCAGATTAGGTCAAAATTGGCATCATATGTCGGTTCCATTCGCATTCAGAGAGCGAAACACAATGAAAGCGCACCGGGATGGAATGAACAAGCGCCTTTTTTTTCATCACAATTCGCAGAGCGTTCGGGTCACGCAGAAAACCCCATTGAATTTTCTCCCATCATCAATGGTTCCCATTTTCGGATGAAGAATTAAATTCTGTCCCCGAACCCTTTCGAAATCATTTGCTGCGGCGTTGGCCTTGCATGTGTCCGCAAAGTTGATCCAAACGAGTAAGACGAATCTCTTCAAGTCGTTTTAGAGACTCTTGGTATTTTCTCAGGTCAGGGCTGCGTTTTACAAAAAGGGCCACTCAACAATGTGCTTGAATCGTTCTCGAAATACCTGATTGTAAGCTGCGCATGGATATCACAAATGGACAGCCTAGGTACTGGACCATTTTTACTGGTTTACCATGCACCTTTCAGTAAGAACCAGGATTTTTGGTAGCTTTTCAACAATTTTATTTTGAAGATTAGTTGACAATTTCCTGCCAATCAGCACCCAGCCAGGACACCTGGCCAGCTTCAAAGGAGTCAAAAGGCAGATTGGGTCAGAATTGGCATCATTTATTAAAAATTTATAATCACTTCATGTTTTCATCTTGATTTTTGCAGAAAATTTGCACTTCATATGTAAGTAAATATTGTACAGTGGGATCCCAACATATGGACACCAAAATGTGCTTGGACAATTTGACTTAGGGACACTTAGAACTGATGAAAAAAAAACTGCCCCCAACATCCAGACGGTGACTCAATGTGCAGACACTTTTCCAACATTTCTGGAAAAATTGAGACATATTTGTACATTGTCATAGTTCTTGAAGAAATAAATCTACAGAATTTAAATTGACAAATACTGTACTAAAACATTTGCCAATAAAATTACTCTGATTGATAAAAGCTAATTTTTTGCTTCTTTTTTCAGTTTCTTTCAGTAAGTGTGCACAGTATATCAAGACTTATTTTTGTTCTTTGCTTCTTGAGTTGCTTCTGATGCTAAAAGATCAGAATCTGAGTGGCTTTCTCCATACATTTATTTTTTGTATCTTGAAGTTGAGGCAAAAATTTGATTTCATGTTTAGGACTTAACTCTCAATTTATGATGAGCAGGTGAACCAATTAAATATGGTTCCATTGAGGTACTGTATATAGGAAAATGAGATCTGCCAACATGCTGATGTTCTGACATAGGGACCAGGTCAAAGCACCAATTACAGTACATCCACATCTTGGGGTTCCACTGTACAATGCCAGGACTGTAAAATTGTACAGCATCTTGCATATCATGAAACTAATTGCAGGTTGTCTATCCCTGAAACTACTTTCTTCCCCAAAAATTCTCCAACCAAGACTTTCTTCTGATCTGAGAGTGGGAAAGAATTTCTTAACATTGTCTATACTGAACAATAGTAGAATATTGTGCAAAGAAATACTCCAATGAACAATTATTCTTCAAAACAAACTATGTCTGGGGTTGCTGATTAGCCACAACGTTATGCAAGCTTCATCATATCAAATGTTACATTAGTTTGTGCATCACCAGAGCACCTTCTCTTCTCATGTCCAGGATTTCATACTGATAGAAACAAGCTTAAGATAGATTTACAAGTACTGGAATTCAATGAAGAGACCATTTCTGAAATCTTAAAGGATCAAGATAAACTGTGGGCTTTATATGATTTCTCATCAAAGATTCTTTGTAATTTGTTCATTCAACTAAACCTCATACAGAAACAAGCTTAAGATGTTGTGCTTTAAATTAATTTTTACATATATTTTGTTACCAATCTCAGGGAATGAATGGGTGTATGCATACATGTCAGATGTCCAGTTGTATTTCATGTTGTATTGTATTTTCTTTTATTTTTGTTTCCAATTTGTGCTTTCCTGCTCTGAAGTGATTAAAATGTCATTGAGTGGATTTGGGTTGGGTGGGAAGGGGGTTTGGTTGTGGGAATCTTNCCCCCCCCCCCCCCCCAAGGGGTGAAGGTGGTAGTGGTGTGAGGCTCCCTGGGATCCAGAGGTAAAATGCTGTTAATAGTTGGACCTCTCCGTGTCAAATTTGAAGGGACTCCAAAAACACTTGGGACTTGAGGAGTTCTTGAATTACTGTAGATAGTATATGGCTCAATTTGTGTAGGCAAATCAATTACAGATTTCTCCAGATCAAGAGATAATCAATTTTGAATGTCAGGGCTCATGTTTTCAACTGACTTTGGCATTCTGAACTCCCAGTGAAAGAAATCACCTGGTCTATTCTAATAAAGGACCAATTATTCTGTTTTCTGTTATTTAGCTTGACAAATTGGATGAGTTACCCAATTATATTACAAAATATATTATATTTTCTTTTATTTTTCCTTTTTATTTTTCTTATCAATTTGTGCTTTCCTGTTCTGACGTGATTAAAATGTCATTGAGTGGATTTGGGTTGGGTGGGAAGGGGGTTTGGTTGTGCGAATCTTGATTGAACCTTGCGAATGCTGAAAAGTGGCAAATGAAGTGTTCTGTTCATTTATTCATTCATATTACAATCTTTTGAAGATAGAGGCAGTTCCTGTACATTATAAACTTTCAATGAGGACCAACTCACAGAAGAAGATACGGTTCAACAGCTCTACATCAAATTTTTAAGAAGACTCACAAAATATTGACTAACATAGTTTTTTATGTGTGGACTTGAGCTTTATTTAGGTAGACAGTGATGCCCAACTGAGATGAGGCCCATGACCATATCATGACATATATTGTGGCCAATGGACCAGAATTTAAGAAGTACAGAGTCCATGCTGGTCAGAATATATGATCATTTTTGTACTGTATCTCTCACATGGCAGATGCCATTTATTCAAAGGCTTACCAGGAACTGTGTCCATGGCAAATTAATTTCCAAAAGGGCCCAAATTTACCCTTAGCATAAAAAGTTTAAAAGTTAGTTCAGCTCTATTCAATAAATCCCTAATATGGCCTTGCAGAATTTTTGAAAGATTTGAAAATGTTCAGATCTTTTGATGTACAGTACTGTATTGTGAATTGTGGAATGTGCGACCTTGAAAATTGCCAAGAAGGGACTGTTGGATGGATGAAGCATATCTGCAGGGCATTTGTTGGGCAGCACTGTGGTAGGTTTATCAATGGATTTTAATTTTTGGCAAAATTATTAGATTGGTTTATTATTCATAGATGTCCTTCCATCAGGATGATGCTTTATTCCTTCATGGAAAGTACAAACAAATGTGCTAATCTTTTTTCCTGGGAAAAAATGCTGAAAATTATTAAATAGTCTAAAATTTGGCCATGATTTAACAAAGAGGCTTATTTAATAATTAAACTTCTACTAAAAGGCAGGTTTACCAACAGGGTTCTGTGTTAGGGGGAGGGGGGTTGAACTATATTGTACTGAAGAGAATTGGCTAGGGACTAAATGGAAATAATGTACAAATTGTGGAGGTTCAACTAAGAGAAGTTCAGCTATGAACCTGGTGACTGGTACATGGTCTACACAGCGGGTTGTATACAGCAACACCGATTGTACACGGCGTATTTTTCAAACGTTTCTACTTCAGAATTGGGATAGTCTAATAAATTAGGAATCTCAGTTGGGGAATGCATTTCGATGATTTCGTTTACTCACTTTTTATTTGCAAAAGTAGGACTCGCGAAAAAGACCCATGAGAAGCCCTTCAATACCCAAGACTCGTGTAACTCAATTACGAGGCTCAAGTTACGCTGTTCCATTTATACCCTGTTAGTGACGTCTCTTATTACTGCCGCGGGTTCGGGGCGATTTACAGCATCTTTGGTCAGAGCGGATTGCTAGCGCAAGCTCGACGAGTCGCTCAGAGCGTGTAAATCATGACCTGCCGCTTCGCGAAGGTCGTCTTGCCGTAAGCGACCTAAGATCGCAAGGACTTGCAAGTACTGCGAATCTTTGTTCCGATGCCCTCATGCATATTTGCTGCAGCTGACACCAGCATTTTTGTGACGACCAGCCCTTCTCCCTTATTATTCCATCGAGAATCCACGGTTTTTCACGAGCTGGGCTCCGAGGACTAAGATCACGAGCTTCCACTGAAATCCGGCGTCAACCGAGTTATACGATGATTCTTCTTCACCGCGAATCCACGTATCGCGGTGACAAATACAGTATGTTTCAAAAGACGGTTACGTCTGATCGGACTTATCCTCCGATTCCAGATTTACGGACAACGGCGTTCTGAGAATCTGATTACGATTACAGTACTTCTTCGTCGATCCACAACAGAACTTTATTTGAGCCACATCTTCGAATTCGTTTCATCCCGCGTGAACCGCAAGAACGAAACAGTGCACAAATATGTCTGATGAACGGATAGGTGCGATTAGACTGATACTACAATTCCAGAGTTACGAACGAGGAATCAAAGACGATTCTGAGAATCTGATGACTTTCTCGATTCATAACAGATAAACCTGATTTGGACCACATCATCCAAAAGTTCCAATTCCCTTCAACCAGCGTGAACCGAAGAACGACGAACAGCGGATAGATGTTCCGGATGGAGGGATTTTTCGATTGGACTGATCCTGCGATTGCAGACTTAAGGAAAACGGCGTTCATCTGAGAACATACGATAATGTTTGCTTGCTTGATTCACAACGGGACCTAATTTGAGACACATCTTGAAATTCGTTTCAACTCAAGTTAACCGAAAGAACGGAACAGTGGAAAACCATGTTCGATGGACGAGTGCAATTGGCCTGATTCTAAAACTCCGGAGTTATGGCCAACGATGTTTTCAAAATCTGATTACGATTACTTTCTCGATCCACAACGGAACCTGATTTGAGACACATCTTCGGATTCGTTTCAACTCGCGTAAGCCCAAAAATCGTAACAGTGCTGAGCAAATGCGTTTGACGGACGAATATCTGTGATTGCACTGATCTTACGATTCCCGAGTTATGGACAACGATGTTCCGAGGATCGATTACTTTCTCGATCCACACCAGGAACCCAATTTGAGGCACATATTCGACGAATTCGATCCAGCCCGCGTGAACCGGAAGAGCGAAACGGAGTCGCACGTCATGCGTGGAAGAAGCATCCGAGTTCCGCGGAAAAAACAGCATGAGGGCTTAGAAAGTTCTCGAGCATCCTAGCTCGTTGATGATGCCACGTTCGAAACGAGAAACGCATTCAAGTGGATCTTTCAACTTCGGCCGGGTGAAGACAAGTGTTGAAAAGCAGTAGGCTGTCTGTCGGAACGCGCGGCACGAGCAACCGCGTTAAATCTGACGAGGGAAGACGAATGGGACCCGGATTAGAAATAACTGCTTTGCATCCGAAACGACGCGTTCGCCCGGGTTCCTGAGATAATTGCTCCGTGGGCAGCCTGGCAAGTTTGATTTATTCATTCACTGGAACCGTGGCATGCATGGCTGATGAGCTCGGGTTCCCGGCGTCTCTCTCCGCGGGACTTCCTGATTACCAGTCAGCTCATCAAACTCTGGATTCGCGCTCCACGTGAAACCCGGTTCCGTCATTAAGATGCCCGCAAGTACCCGGGCAAATAGCGCAGAATGAGCTCCGGGTCGCGGCACACGTTCCCCGAGTGTGCGACGCTATAGCGAGATGATCGGCTTTCCGCGAGATTGCTTCCCCGAACCCGAGAGTCGCGGTTCCGGAGAGGATGGCCTTGTCATGCGGGACCGGGATCCTATCCTAGTTATTTCCGCGTCTCGCATAATGCTCGGGAAAAATTGCTCGCTCCGGCGTTTAATCCCCGGCGCATCGCCTTTCTGTGTTGATGTTCGAATCCAGAGCTCAATAGGATGCTTAGGTGGTGCTACTCAGAAATGGTGTGTACACTGCAGCAGTGGGGCCTCAACGTATAAAGATGATGCAACTTAGAGGGATACTTGAAACTTTAATACCGTAAATCTGCTGGACAATGTCTCGAGATAGAGACACTTTTCCAACATTTCCTGGAAAAGTCAACATTTGTATTCTCCTCAATTTTGATACCCATTGAAGAAATTGAGCTGGTACATATTCAAGTACCATTTGACCACAAATGAGAGGCGCGCCTTAGATTTGTAGCTGACTTTTTTGAAAAAACTGTATCAGCCCCATAAGATGTGAACCTCGACTTTCTATTGGCGAAATTTACATATGGAAGACTGTGTTGGGTAAAAGTCTGAATTGAAGCTGACTCAAATTGAAATCAATGGCAATTTTTGTTGCTTGAAAATAATAGTGTAATTAAAATAGAGAACTCTGAAAATTGGAAGAACGGTTTGCAATTTGTAAAACATGTCACTTGAAATAGTATACCTAACTATGATGTGAACCTAATTGTTTTTACCCCAATTTATTGGAAAAAAAAGGTGCTTGTGGTACTCAAATAAATACAGTACATGCAGTATTTATATTCACAAAAATTATGAATAAATTCAATGAAGAATTGCTCTAATTCATAATCAATAATGGGCTAATTTTTATTTGCCCTATTAGTCTTTCACTCCCTTTCAGAATACATTTTTATTGCTGTTCTCTGTCAATAAAATAATAGCAAAGGGCCTCCAGAAAATGTGAGTTACCCAGGTTTGTGGAGGAAAGCATTTGAGTCAAGGATATTCTTAATGCATTGGTTGTCAGGGGGTTCAGGCAGGGACTTCAAAAACTGGACAAAGGAAGGTATTTGACTTACAGAGGTTGGAGTTATCCAGGTTCACTTATAGCTCAAATCCAATCATAGAGGTTTCATGTTCCCTTGTTTTCCCAGATTGAAATCATGGTCTTCCTGTGCGTTCTTGTATGGAATGAACTCCAGTCTGTAAATTGATATACTCTCGCTCGGGTCCTGTGTACTCATGGGACAATAAGAATAATTTTAATGGAACGCATGGGAATCATGCCAACTCTGAGCTCATCTTTTCGCGAAGGCAGTTCTCGAAGTTGCTCCAGTCGGTCCTTATATGCATGGCTTATCAAGTAACTCATGGCTTACTTCTTGAAAATTCACTAAATGTTTTTGAAGTATCAAACCCAACGAAAATTGCAGAATTTCCAGAGAATAATGTAGTCTGTACAGTACCTGAGTATGATGCGCACGCCACTGTTTGAGCTTGATTTTTGATGAAAACCGAGCGGGTATAGTAGTGTACAGTACTCGCGTAAATAAGGTAAGTTGATCACGTTGTTTGTCTCATCTCTATGGCAGTGGAAGTTTCCTTCGTCGCGATTACTGACGAATTTGTAAAGGGAAACAAGGGAAATGTGCGTTTGTTTGATTCGAAAGTGGGTGTCGTCAACTGGGCCATTCTTCACGAAATACATTTTCTGCTCGAATGGATTATTTTGCCTCTTTTAAATATGTCGTGGACGTGCACATGATTGAGCTCGCGCGAGGATTCGGGGAGGCTTGTACGAGTCTTGTTACGGTGGGAAACAATGGAGCCCAGAAAACCTGTCGCGTTCTGTCCGAAACGAAAACGTTAAGTGCGCCTCATTGACAGGGAGAAAACAAAAGCCGAGTTTAAAGCGCGGACCACAATGCGCTTTGTCTAAACAATGCGTTTGCAAGGATGGCTTCACGTACAATGATGCCCCGAAAATCTTCCGCGGCCGCGGGCGATCTCCATTGTCTCTCTCGGCTGTAAATCTCACATGGTCGCCGATTCTCACTCCGCGTCTCGAGATTGCTCAAAATCCGAGACGAGCTCGAGTCTGTAGTTGATGGGCATATCAGCATTCTAAATCTCGGTAATCATTCCCCTCGTATCCGTGGGAGGCCTTCAAGTCACGCACTTCCGAGAGCTTCGCGATGCTTCTTCTTCACTGAACGCGCCCCAGAGGAAAGGGTTCGAGATTTGTGGTTTGTTTCGGCAGATCACCCATTCTTCTTCGCGAGGAAAACCTCAAGGCACGTAAGTGGATGGCATATAAGGACCGACTGGAACAACTTCGAAAACTGCTTTCGCGAACAGAGGAGCTCAGAGCAGAGAGTTGGCGTGATTCCCATGCTGTTCCACGAAAATATTCTTACTGTCGCATGAGAATCTCTGATCCGAGCGAGAGCATATCAACTTACAGACTGTAGTTCATTACATGCAAGAACGCACAGAGGACGACGATGATTTCAATCTGGGTACACAAGGGAACATGAAACCTCTTTGCTTGGATTTGAACTAAAGTTGAACCTGGATAACTCCAACCTCTGTAAATCAAATACCTTCCTTAGTCCAATTTTTGAAGTCCCTGCATGAACCCCCTTAGAACCAATGCATTAAGAATATCTGTGTGAGTTTCCGAAAGGAGGAGTTTGGAGACACTGAGTTCAAAAGACCTCAGTAAAAACGATAGTAAATAACTGTGTCTTTTCGTTATTTTTACATTGTTACTCAAGACTTTCCCTCACTTTCCCATTAAGGGCAAATCAACACTTGCCTCTGAGTTCAGCATTCAGTCAACTCATTTGAGAAGCAATTTATGCCCTAGCCTAGATCATTACCAATTACAATTTCCTGCAATCCTTTTCCTCCCTACCTCCCCAAAACAAATGCTTAATTTCCTCAACTCAAAACCCCTGTAAGTTGAATTTAATATCTGTTGGTACTGTAGCTCGAAGTTTGACCAAATTGTTCTGCTAATAACTTTTCCCCAATTTCCAGCTTGCGGCAAAAGTGATAGAAGTTCATGAACCCCGTTGGATAAAATTGGGCTTTTCAAGAGTTTCAAAGCTTGTGAAAAAGATGCATTTTTCTGCACGATACCGGCGCATATCTTTAGGTATTCCACTTATTCTTCAGCTGCAAAAGTAGTCCCACGCCACCGAACCATCCGTTTTGCAAAACATCTGAGCTCCGTATTCAATATGCATGCACACGTGTAAGAACTAAGCGGCGATTGAGTCGCATGTAAAACCCGTCGAGGCTCCGAATATATTTTGACGCGAACAGAATACTGCAGGAGCTAACGTATCCGGTAATCTGATGCATTTCTCCTGACACCCTTTCCGTTCTCCCGCGCGGAGAAGACCATGTCGGACTTCGCCTGCACTTATCTGAAAACTAAAAAAAAATCCAAGCGGAAGCCATCCATCAATAAAAATGACCGGCGCTACTGGAGTCGACGACGATGCTGCTTGTTGCAAGCAGGAGCGGAAAGCAAGTTTCGGGCACCACGCCGTTATGCTTGATACGTACAGTATATTGGAGCATGTCCAGCTGGGCATGAATCCCCTCCGTTATGGTTGTCATTCGCGTCACTTGCGCGAAGTCGAAAATCGCCGCGCGGATCCAGATTCCGTCGGAGGACGACCTCTTTCGGGTGAGATAGTCACGCTGGACTCGAGTTGCACGCCTTATCGTGGCCGTGAAGTGACTTGGGTATGTCTAATTGGGCTGGAGTCGGACCTTGATGCGAGTAATTCACGGTTGAATGACAACGAGGTTTCGTTCGTTCCGAGAATAAGAATGGCATTCGTTCCCGCAGCGGTACATTTCGCGACACTCGGTGCAATCGAGAAGGGAGTTCGGGATCCTATTGTGCGCCGGCAAGTTACAATGGCGCTTTTGCCGACTCGGAGTCGCCTTGATTGATGATCCAAATGCAGCAGCGGGGATCATGTTTCCACATAAGTTTTTCTGGTCTTCGCGACCCGGGCGAAGGACGCGGCCATTTGATCCCACAGCACTGTGCGAAACCCGGTTTGTCGCTTTTCTTTCCTGCGAGCAAACACGGTCAACCTCTCGCATGAAGGAACGTCGCCTCTCGTAAACTGACCCTTTTGTTAGTCGGCGTTTGTGAGCCAGGTCCATTTTTATGGCGCGCCTTTTTCCCCGGGGCTTTGCTTTGCTACCGCGACAATAGGAGTCTTTCCTTGGCGTCTCTGTGGAATCCAGGATGAGGGACTCGGACGAATCGAGAATTGAGAATCAGGAGAGTCGGGATTTTGGGGCATTCCTTCGTTTTCTTTTCTGGCTCCTGAAGGGCACAGAACACAGCACAGTATTCAAGTACAGTACTACACAGTAAATTATGCTGTGCATAGAGACAATCAGAGACAAGGCAAAGATATACTGGAATGCATTTACTTTCCAGTGTCATACACCTTGAGTAACACAAGTACCTTAGTTTTCAATTTCCAAAATTCATATTTTAAAAACTATGAGAAGTAAAAATCTGGAAACTGGCCCACTTGAATTTTGAACTCAATGCTGATTTTTTTGTCTCATGCAAATCATGGAATCATCAAACAAGAGAACTTGAAAATATAAATGTTTCGAGCGGCAAAGAGACTTCTGAGATAAAAAAAAAAGTCACCTAAAATGAATGTGCTCCTCATTTTTGCCCCAGGTTCTTGAAAAATAATGCCAGTTGTACTTGCATGAATCCTGTATGTTTTTGATCGAGTATGATTGTGCCGATAATAAAATACATTTGTCCTTGTGAAATGAAAAAAAAACCTTTGTATAATCTTAGCGATGGATCCCGTGAACCTCTGACTGAATCACAAGAGACCAAAGGAAATTCTATGAAAACAATTTTAAAAGATTTTGGCAGAGGGGCCATAGAAACAGATAAGCAAAAACTCTCACTACAGTACTGTATAACAAATTTTGAAGATGCGGTAGACATTTTACAGACATTCGAATTTTCTGGGATTATTTTTCATGCATTCATTACAACTGTTGGCATTTTTCGATTTTCCCAATTTTTTTTGGTTCAAAAGTGTAAACAATATTCAACGTATTCAAAAAATTAATGAGAAAAATAACTTTATAGACAGGAAAAAACAGATGGTCCAACCCAAATCCACTCAATGACATTTAATCACTTCAGAGCAGGAAACAGTGAAACATTTTCACTTCTGCTGCGACAATTTGTTATTCTGCTTCAACACTTTATTTTTTGATGAGCAAATGGAACTGTCCATTTCTCAAGGGAATCTTGATCTAACAAATTATTTGGGGGTGAAATTTTGTGTCTTGGTCACTGGAAGTACGGTATGATGCATCACGAATAATGCAGATTTCTATGTAAAGCAGAAAAACTGCAATGTTTTATCAATTCAACTATAAAAACCGGCTAAATTGTAACTAAAATCAGAGGGAAAATGAACACATTCCGCATTTCCGCGTCGACTCTCTCAGTGGCTTTTAACTCATAGCTAAGACTAATTAATAGCATGACAAATCAAAGCTCTTCTAACATTAAGTCTACCTAATGAGAAATGTCGGAGCTTCGAAGAGCTGGAGCGACAATTGTGAGCGATGGTTCTTCATCTCCAGGCAAGAAAAACGACAGAAGCTCTGGAACAATACAGAAACATTTCCAGTCAAACTCCATCAATCTTGATGCAGCTGCGACACTTCGCGCAAATTAATTCCGATCTGCATGCGATTTTCTTGGCTTTTCCAACAGCTGCGCTTCTAACGGAACAAGTGTTTTAAGCATTGACGCGGAAACGAAGTCAACTATTCGGGATTATTTCATTTCCTGGCATATCTAAGTGAATCCATAGATTACATTCTTTCAAATCTCCTGGACATTATGTAAGCCTAATGACAGCGTAGAAGCTGATGGTTGAATGTGTCAGATCTTGAAATTGAGGCAAATTCAATTAAAATCTTATTGCTATGAATCTAATTATAATGAGTACCGTATTTACTTGAGTACCACGTGCCCTTGAGTAAGGCATGCACAGGGGTTTTTCAGTTGAAAATTTTGCAAAAATTTTATCCCGTAGTAAGATGCGCACCCCAATTTTTAGTGAATCTAAAACCACAAAATTTCAAAAATAAAAACAAAAAATGTGTCTTTAGGCATGAATTGAACAAAAATCTGCTGAATTTTCAACTTTTTCAATGCCAAAATGTTTTCTCATATTTGTTCCAAATTTTTTGATTATAATGAAGTATAATGCTAACATAGCCTCTGAAAACTTCTTGAAAATTTTGTACCCGCTTATGATGCGCACCCCTTTTTTTCTTCTGAAATTTGGGAAAAGAGGTGTGTGTGGTACTCAAGTAAATACGGTATTTGATTATGATAAATTTGTTTCTCAGGTCCCTGCCTACCATCTATAATGTCATTTGGCTTTTGTTATGACAAGTGTTTCAGAATAGCAAAGCCTTTTCTCATTGATATGTCTTTTGCTGCAATAAGATTTTTCAGTATTGTTATCCTTAACTACCAAAAGGGCTGAAATAAATGACTAATGCAACAAACATCTTCTTTGCTTTTAATCTCTTGAATCACTTTGGTGTTTGCTCATTAGGATAAACTGATGTCAATAAGTAAGGTACAGTATTGGTATTGTGGCTAGGGTGATGCAAATGAATCTACTTCTCTTATTACAAAGGCAAAGGTGTTTCTTTAATCCCAGCATCAACAGTCATGAATAATACTAGACCAGCAATGAGTGCAGTAAGGGTGTTCAGACACTCCTTTTTAGATTTACAAGATGCATGGAGCAGGTGCATTGCCATGCATAGAATAAGTAAGAAAGTAAATCAGGATGGTTCAGAAGGAATGACCAGTGACCAGACAATGTTCAAGATTAAGTCTAGTGATTCTGGTTGTTACCAGGCAGAATTGGGAAACATATGAAAGCCACAATGAGAACAGGGTATTCTTAACATGTTACAGGACTCATTTAATTATATGACAGTATACATATAATTAACATATAAACATATAATGATATATATAATGATGGATCAATATCAATAGAAAAACTTACTTTAAAGGAAGTGAATGAAAATTAGCTGAATTAATGACAAAATCATGTCTAAATTCAAATTTGGGTGTTCTTATGTTTAAAAATTTGCAATTCCAGAGTTGATAAAAATGGGATGCGCATCTTACTTGGGGATATAATTTTATTAAAAAATTGAATAGAAACCCCTGGTGAACACCTTACTCAAGGATGCGGGGCACTTGAGTATAAATATACAGTATTATGTTGATCAGTCATTTATCATCCCTCATTGTGTGTTCAGAGTTTGCTGAGTGGTTGCAATCTGTTTTATGTGTTTCAAATAATCCTCATTGGGACAAATGAACTACATATGGAATCTTTCTTAATCTTAGAAATCCTTTTAGGATTTCCAGTCTTATCCCAGGTTGATTGATGAATTTCAATTCTTTTCAGTACATTTACTTGGCTAAGGTCCACCTTTAATTCATCCTATGTCAAGGAACCTTTCCTCCCGAACAGAAGCTCCATACCTTGAAATCCAGGATGCAAGGACTTTGTATCTACAGTCAAACCCCAATAAGACGCCACCATTTGTCCAGAGCAATTTTGGTGGTTTCAAGGGGCTGAAAATTTATCGAATATTTCATTTTAAATTATTTGATCAAAAATACTTGATTTTACTCCAAAAGTCATAGAAATACAGGTTTTCTAGAAACTTCTGTAATTTTCCAATGAGTATTTCTGTGATCAATGGATTACTCTTTCAGAAAATTCATTTTGCTGCATCAACTTATTCAAATTTTAAAATTAGGTCAATATATTGTTCAAATTAAAAAATGATCATTATTTTTTTTCTTTTTACGAATGCAAGATTCTTGACAGAAAGTACAATTCCAAAAAAATGTTGGCGTTGTAACAAAGACAAAACCAACAGGAAACAGCACTTTTTTTTCATCACTAATACTGGTGGATGGCGGTTGGCATTTTATCAAAGTTTTCTATGGAATTTAACATGGAGCAGATTTGTTTTATTAAAAATTTTGGCGGTTGCCAATGGTGGCGCTTTATCAAGGGTGTCTTAACGGGGTTTGACTGTACTTTCTTTTTAATCTCCAGGAATATATTCCAGAAAATAATTAGAAGGCCAAGTGGCTGTAAAATTTGCTGAAATGTCCTCAAGATGTGTTTCTAAGAACCTCTGTCCTCTGAACAAGAACATCAATGCTCTGAAGTTAGAGGAAGAGACCGCATTCAATTCTTTCTTTTCTAAATAAATAATATAAATGAGGAATGAAACAAAGGAAGAGCAAAATGCTCTTGATCATCACTATCATGTTAACTTTCATGGGCTTTTTTCTCATCTTTTGCAAGATTTTTTCTCATCTTTTGCGTTACCCATCGAGTCGAACTCGTGGTCTTAGTTTCCCGAAGGAAAGAAACTTTGGAGTCGATCGATTTTCGGATCCCCTAGTGTTACTTCGAAACTTTGGGTGAAACGTGATCACGTTATAAAAAATAATAATAAAAAAGCGAGCGCTGACATTTTGTGGCCAATTTCGAATCTCACGAAATGATCGTCGAGTCCACGGAATTACCTTTGCTTCCTTCCGAGCGGAAAATATGGCTGGAACTTTTACTTCGGGGGAAACTTTCGAATCATTGACGTTCATCCAACAGCGTTGTGCTTTTTTGATGAAGCCCAGTTGAGATCAAAGTTTCGAATGTGTCGAATGTACATCAAGAATCCCGCTTTTTCCAGGTTGGATAAAATCGTTCAATGATCAGCAAGGATCAAACTTCCCACCCCCGACCGAAAACCCCCGAACGCCCTTCTCTAATGAGAAAATTTGGAACCAGCGTTTATTTTACTGAATACAATTTAATTTGTGTCCCTCTTCTTCCCTTTCTCCGATCCACTGAACTGGCGAGTGATGTTTTCATGTACTGTAATGTATTTTTCAGTTCGGGGTTTTCTTTGTTGATTCGGCACATCTCTTCGTATTCTTCACCACACCTTGATAACTTCAGAAACTTCCATTTAAATTCTTTGATGATGCGAAATCATAATTGGCCAAAGACTGCAAATCCTCCAGACGTACCCCTCCCCCCCATTTTTTTGTAAAACTGCAAATGCCCTATTAAAATGCTTTCACTCAAGCACACTTTTTTTCAAAGAAGGGTAAAAATTTGGGTGCACATAGTGCTTAGGTAAAATTGTACAAATATAAATAAAAATACATTGTGCATCATATTTGGATTTTTTTTAAATTACCAAACAAGTACAGCATGTACAGTTGAACCTTGATAACTCAAACCTCTGTAAATGAAATACTTTCCTATAGTTTGTTTCAAGTTGCTGTCTGAAATCCTTTTGAAATATAGTAAAATCTCATTACAACAAATCTTGTTATAACAAATTTTTCATTACAACAAATTTTTCTCTTGGTCCTGGCAGTTTCCCACAGACACAATGTTATAAAAATCTAATTTCAACAAACTTCATTTAGGCTATAATCTCATTATAACAATTATTTGGCCATGATTCTGTTCATAGGCCATATAGGGATCATACAAATTATTTGATAAATGGCAGAAAACTTGGAAATATTTTAAACATACAGCATGCCAAATTCATTAAAAAAAACGTATGCAGAGAAAATGTATTGGTGTTCCAAAAATGCGCAAAATCAAACATTTCTTGGAAATTCTTCAGCTCCCTTTTAGAAAGTATGCCTTTCTTTGAAATGAACATTACTGTACATTAAAAATTGCCTTTATTATAACACATTTTTTAACAGGTCCCCAGGAATTTGTTGAAATGAGATTTTGCATTGAAAACCTCCCAAACTTTAAGGCTTTCCCTCTCAAACCTCCCTAACTTTGAATTTCTGAGGCCTTTTGGTCATAATTTTCTTTACACTGGAAAGAGGAAAGCAATGAAAAGTAACCTGATGTGCTTTGAAAGAAAGTGAAAGACAAATTGGGCAAATGAACCCCTTCCTCCGAGTTCAGCATCCTGTCAACTCATTTAAGAAGCAATTCAAGGCCCTGAATATCACCATTTACAATTTCCCCAAAATTCTTCTATGTTTCCCACAACAAAAATGCTGGTTTCTCCAACTCAAACCCTCTCTAACTTGAAACCCCTATAATTCAGAACCTCCCTGAATCAAATTTGTGATTCAGTCAAACTTGATGTTTCACTGAAAGAGGTTTGACTGCATAACAATTTGTTTTTGTCTCCATAGGGTTCCCTACCCATGTTCAAGGGGTTCTTCACAAACAAATGTTTTTCTGGTCCCTGGGATTTTGTTGTCAAGAGTCCACCTGCATCAAGAGGCAGCAATGAAATTGAAAACTTGCCAGTGTTCAGCTTCAACAGCTTTGTTATTATCTTTGCTTATGCTGAATGTTAGTTCAACAAAGGCATTGTTCGTCCCGTTCTCTCGTTAACTATAGTATAGTACCATGCTCTGAAGGGAAAGCGGTATTTTTTCGGTAATGGGCCCTTTAATGAGAGCCCGATGCAACTGCTGATGAATCGGGAATTTTTCCGGGCTTCGCCAATTAGGACACTTCAAGCTTTTTTCTTCTCACGCATCTTGATGAAGAGCTTAACTTCTTCCAAGCGCCTGGTAAACTCGGAAAACTGCTTGTCGAGACTCTCCTCAGCGGTTTATGCAAAGAATGCTGATTCTTTTATATGTCATAAGTAGGATAATCAGTGGCCAGCTCCTGGATTTTTGCATCAAAAGGACGCCGAGTCTTGCGCGACAATAGCATGAACAATGTCGGCTTTGGAAATAAATTATCGCACGAACAGCGGGCGAAGGAATTCGCTGCTTTCACCTTCGGCAAATCGGCGTGTTGTCAAGTTTGCACTCGGGAACCGGTGACGCGAGGAAAGGACGGAAAAATCGTCAAGTGCATACTGTACATATTGATTGAAACCCGGTCTCGTCGGCGGGGGCAAAAGGGAACTCGCTGATGTGGAACCCGAGGATCAATTTGTCCCCCTCGGGATCGCGAGCTATTTTCGAACAGGAAATTCGGTTTGGCGGAAAGCCTAGATTTTCTCCTGGGCTTTCGCAGGGAAAAGCGGGAGTGCGATGGATTACCTCGACCTTGCGAACGAAAAAGATTGGAAGCCGAGGAAACCCTGGTGTCCGAGGGTGGCCAACTTGCATGCATATAGTCGATTGGCAACCACGTTTTCTTTCAAGTTTTCTAGAAGCTGTTGAAATGTGTCTGCGAGAAAAGTGTCAGAAAAGACATGCATGGCTTTTTTTGTCCAGTTGAACCTTGAAAACTCAAACTTTAGGCAAAGAGCTCCCTATTCAAAAAATTTTTTTAAAGTCCCTGTCTGAATTCCTTTACAAGCAATGCATTGAAAAGCCTCCCTAGCTTTTAGGCTTTGTTTTCCAGACCTCCACAGCTTGAATTTTTCAAATGCTTTTTGGCTATTATTTTATTGATCAGGAAAGAGAAAAGCAGCATAAATATAATTTGATATGTTTTGAAAGGAAGTGAACAACTACAGTTGAACCTCTCTAAGACAAACTTCAAGGGGCCAGCAAAAAATTTGACTTGGGGAGGTTTTGAAATTATCTACAATAAAAAGTTCTTTTGTCCTGGTAAACAAAAAATTGCTCAAAATTGTAAATTGTAATATTTGAAGGCTGAAATTAATTCTTAAATGAGTTGAAAGCATCATGAACTTGGAGGCAGAGTTCATTTGCCCAATTAAATCACTCACCTCCTTTTAAAACAAATCAATTCATGCTTTTATTGCTTTTTTCTTGCTTGTGTCAAGAAAATAAAAGCCAACAGGCCACAGAAAATTTAACTTATGGAGGTTTGAGGGGAAAAGCCTTTGACTTAGGGAGGTTTTAGACACATCAATTCTAAAGGAACTCAGACAGGACCTGAAAAAATTGACTTACCAGGGTATTTGACTTAGAGAGGGTCAAGTTATTGAGGTTTGCCTGTAATTGGGTAAATAAACCCTTACCTCCAAATTCAGCACCCTGTCAACTCAATTGAGAAGGAATTAAAGGCCTATAATAAAGCCAATTATATTTTCCTTAAATTCTTCTTTCTTTCCCCAACACAAATGCTTACACAAAACCTTCCCAAGTCAATTTTTTTTTGTCAAACCTTTCAAGTTAAACTTGAAGTGGTTTGACTGTACTATAGTTGAACTTTGAACTCTTTGGGTCAATCCTCCATTGTCAAAATTGTAAGACCCTTCTGTCATTAAATATTGGGTACAAATAAAAAATTCTGTTCCAGAAAAATCACAGATACATTTTTTTCATATTTTCTCCAAAAGAAATGAGAAATATTCTGTAGGTATGGTATCTATGAATCAATACCAGCTCAAATCATTTTGCGCAGAAAATTAATGTACACTAATAAAAATTTGCAAATGAAGACAAATTCCCAACTGAACAATTTGAGGTCAATTTTCGGAGTACATTCAAATTTGACAGAGAGATTCAGCTTTCAAATTTTTTATTGTATTCAACGCCATATTTATTTGATCTGCAATTATATTTTCATTTCCTTTCATGATTATTTTTGGGTTACTGCGCGGGTTTTTAAAAATATTCCTCACGCATAGCATTGGTGCTATTTCAAATTCTTTGGGATACCTTAGGTTGAGTCTGTTATGATGAGTAAAGTAGTGCATTAAGGCTTAGGCGGAGTAGTTAGGCATTGTTAGCTCATTTCAGTTATGCGTGAATTCAGAATACCATATTTACTCAAGTACCACAAGCACCTTTTTTCTCAAATTTCAGAAGAAAAAAAAGGGGTGCGCGTCATAAGCGGGTACACATTTTCCAAGAAGTTTTAGGATGTTATGTGTGCATTATACTTGATTATAATGGAGAAATTTGGAACAAATGTAGCAAGCAAACTTTTTTGCACAGAAACAGTTGAAAATTGATCAGATTTTTGGTCAATTAATGTCCAAAGTCAATTTTTCATTTTTATTTTCGAAATTTTGTGGTTTCAGATTCACAACAAATGGGGTGCATGTCTTACTGGGGGATGAGATTTTAGTCAAATTTCCAACTGAAAACCCCCTGTGCACACCTTACTTGAGGGCGCATGGTACTTGAGTAAATAATACAGTAATTAGGCTACCATGGTGAAGCATTGAGAACAGAATCTAAAAAGAAATTATTTTCGGACAATTCCAGTATGCAATACTGTACTGCACATATTTTTCAAATCCCTCTGTCATTTTGTAATGCAAGACACCCACGGATTAAAATGAATTCGCCGTGTTTATTCAGGAGATATCCTCTGACTGCATCATTCTGTTCATATACTGTTTGGACAATAAAAAAAGGCGAAGTCGGCCGGGATCGGACGCCACTGGTGTCTTTGCTACAACAAAAATAAAAATGCAGCACAAATGAAAAAAAAGAAAAACTGAAGGATTTGGACGCTCCTTGTTTGATGTGTGGAAACAGTCCCAAAACGGGTGCAGGGGCGGCTTCCACAGTCCAGCGCCGCCACTACGGGGCGAAGGCCGGGACTCCTTGCCAATATACAAACCATAAGCCCACCGTGTTTGCCCAAGTATTGTTGGGAGGAAGAAAGGGTCAGTTCTCTGAGGAAACCTTTTGTGGATCATTTCAGCCGCCGCAGGCCGGAATTTTCATCTTTCTTTTCTGGGATACAAATGTAGGTACAGGTGGACTCTCTACAATGTTCTGGAGAGAATGATCTTCTGAGAGGGGAAAAACCCAGTGAAGGTTTTTTTTTTTTTTAAATCCTCAGAACTTTCCATTCAACAATCACACACAACCTTCCAAGTGAGAATAATGTCATCCTAATTTTTCACTCTTGCTTTTAGCTCTAATTATTAATTACCATATTGTTACCCAAGTTAGTGCACAGACTTTTTCCCTGGTCCCTGGAAATATGACTTTCAGAGTTTGGCAGTAGCTTAGAATTAGCTATTATTTTGGTTTATATTTGGGCCAGGCCAGCAGTTTACTTGCGTGAATCCCTTGCGTTCCCTTGCAAGCAATTTTGGCAGAAAAAGTTTTACTGGTATTTTGAAAATTGGGGACTCACTGAGAAGAACTCTGTGAATATCTTTCCCCAGTAATTTGGTGTGAAGGGATGATCAGATCTTGAACAGGATTGTATCCACTTCCCAGGACGTGATGGGTCAAATCACTTCATCAGAAAATACTCCTTACTGTTTGTCTTCCTCTCTCAGCAGCAGCTTTGCATCCCAGAATCTGATCTTCTGCTTACCCTAGCAATCAAGTCGTAAACGTAACAGTTCTCTGGGGAACTTCATTCCCAACTTACAAAGGAGATGAGGTCATCTGTATTCCAAGACCGGTCATCCTGAGATCTCGTGAGCATGGGAAGTGAAACAAGCACATGGCAGAACCAGAATCCGCCGAGAAAGGCGCTCAACAATAACACAGAAGATCTAGGAAGACTTAGCATACACACTTGGAATTTTTCTTCTGAAAAATATAACCGGCATGAACTCGCTAAAATTATTGTCATTTTGACTGCCAATGACATTTACCTACAATGAAGCAATTGGTCATTCTAATCTTCAAATTAGGAAAATATATGGTATGCACAAAAATGCTCCCCGAAAACACCTGGAGAACCCAGAAACCCCCTAAGTTGTGAAATTTGCACTCCTTGCAAAAAACTTGAGGAAGTGCCACAAAATTCTGAAGGTTACAGTGTTTGTCCATGATTTTTTGGATGCAAAATCCATTATACAGTAAAATCTTGTCACAAAAAACTCCCAGGGACCCAAGAAAACATATCATATTGAAAAATTCATTTTAACAAGATTTATGGTTATTTGAGCATATAGGACTTGAATAATTGTGAGCAGGAGATGAAAGATGCTTTAAAATACTTTGAAACAGATTTGTGAAGGAATAATGCCCAAATTTTCAACTTGTTTGGATGAAATAATAGAGGAAATTAAAAATGTAATAATATGTAAAAAAAGGAAATTAAAAATGTTAACTTTATAAGAGAAAAGACTTTAACTTAAAGCCTTCATAACTTGAGTTTTTTAGGCTATTCTCTTATTTCAGACCTCCCCTTCTCAAATTGTCTAATCTAAAATATACCAATCTCACCTGAAAAAAACAGAAAGTACAGTAAATGTGTAAAAAGAGAATTTACTCATTAAGAACTTCATATTCCTTGAAATTACCAGTATATTTCCAAAAATACTTTTCTTTCCAAAGCTGAGGCATTTTAAGTTCTAAAATAAAGCTAAATTCATTTTAATTAGAGCTTCATACTTCCTGCAATGCTGAATTTTCTTAACTAAAAGGTTAGCATTCAAAATTTTGAAGGTGTTTCAATTTTTCACAAGTTGGGTTTTACAGTACTATATTGTGCCAATTAGCAAACATTTCTATGACCCATGCACGCATAATCGACGCAAAAAATTTTAGAACTTGGATTATAGAGGAACATTATTTTGTTGTAACAATTTTTATAACATTGTGCCTATGGAGACCCTGCTGGGGCCAAAAATTAAAATGTTAATTTATGGAACAAAAAATCGTTAAAAAGGAGATTTTTTGCAATTAAATTTTGCTGCATTTTTAAAGGGAAATCTTCTGGCAAAACGGACTCCTCTTTTTTTCTGCTCCCCATGGAACCCAACTTCAATGCAAGTACAGGATGCCAACGTTTTTCTCTGACATGCGGAACGGAAAATGACGAATGGGAAAACATGGTTGCCTGAAATAACGGCTATAAACTTCGATTTACGAAGGATCTCAACGGATTTTCCCATGTCCCACGTGCGGTTTTCCTCTTTTAAAGGACATTGCAGCGTTTCTGGCTATATGGCTGCAAGTGTGAAACTGAAACATTCATCATTTCGCAAGGACAATGCATTCAGCGTTTCGTTCCTTTGTTCACACAACGAAGGTCACGCGATCTGGAAGAAACATCATCACGGATATTCAAGTGTCAAAGCCGTCCTTCGCATGTTCCCAAGACCCGAAGAATGCGTGTACACACACGAACCATACTTTTAAGCCGATATTTGCTTTCCCCGGAGGTTCCCGGACAAAATTCTGCGCCTTCAGGTTCCCTAGTGTGGGTTCCTTAGTTACTGGATCCAGTTTTTGCACACCATATAAGGTACAGTGAGACCCTGAGATGTGGACATAATTGGTGCATCAAGAGTGTCTCTAAGTCAAAATGTCCCTATGTTGAGTCTCATTTTCTCTTAGACTTACATTATATAATTTTTAATTGGTGTTTTGTGTACAAAATACTCACCATATTTCCATGAAAATGAAAATTACCTCCCAATTTAAAACTGATTCCAATCAGTATATTTCCACAAAATGCAGGCATTTGGGGAATTGAATACTGATACCTCTGTACAGTAGATAGAAATGTTGGTATTCTCTGTAAAAATAATATTCAAGTGAAAAAGAGAGAAGGAAGTCCCTCTCTGCTGG
>CAJPEX010003210.1:0-30918 GCA_905338405.1 Notodromas monacha | reverse complement strand
TGTCGAAGCAAGTGTCAGAAGGCGTGGATTGATGACGTGTCGGAGGAGGGGGCAAGGGAGCGAAAAATTGCCGCCACCCGGGGAAGCGAAGAAAACGGAACCCGACGCCTCGAAATATAGAAGAAGAAGAGAAGGAATGCAAAAAAAGAAGTGTTCTACATGACCTGAGAAGTTCACACCCTCAACACGAGTGAAAACTTCCTGTCGCTAAATTGTGTCGAAAATGTGCTTGAAAAACGCCCGAGAAGTTCTCCCTCGAGGGTCACGCGAATTTTCACACCCAATTTCGGAGAACTTCGGTCCGCATTCCTTGTCTCTCTTTCTCTCTTTTTCTCTACATTTATGTATCTAGTGTTATCCTATGTTGTCGGAACTAATCTTAAATCTATAGTCAATCGCGTTGACGTCTCTTCGCAATCAAACTCAAAACTCAGCTCAATATCCGACTAGGATGATTTTGTCGAGAAGCTTTAACTCTGTATACCGGGTTTCGGAGTGAGAAGACTTCTCGGTTACCAAAAAGTGTTAAGATATATTTCGTTCAGCAACAACTTCCACAAGATCTCCACAGACAATGAATGCCGAAGGTATGCTCGGGCATCCTTTTATCAATTCAATGATGCAGAGAGGAATGACCGGTCATGAACCAGCGCGAGGAAAAGTAAACCGGATGCGCGTGACCGCAATACATGCTGTATAACTAATGAGAGGTAACGGGATAAGCGAGTCACAAAGAATGTACACTAAGTCAGTATTCTGTGCTTGTCAGGGTACACTCAAATAATATATGATGACACTAGTCATTTAGCAAATATTTTTTTCAATCACAATGAAGCGATACCCATAGTCAGGACCAAAGGAACAAGATATTTCAACAATATGCACGATGAATCCCAGCGATTTTTATTGATGTTCGAAGCAAAATTTTTGGGGTTTTGCCGTAAAAAAAAGTCTGAAGCGATGGAAAAACAGCACAATTTTTCCCACTACTCGGAGCTTTCACATTTACCTTAAAATGTGCCAGAATATTAATAAGAAAACTTTCGTGGTACAATATAAGCTTTAAACTCAGGTACTTTCGTCCAAAAATAAGACCTGATCCTTGAATTTTGCTCAAGTACTGCTTATAAAAACTGCTCTAAAAAGAAGTGCTACCCCACAAATGAGCCCTACTTGAAAAAAAAAAAACTGTACTGTTCTGCTTTTCCTTTTCCCTGGTGTCATTGTCCCGAATTACAAAAATGTTTTGCTATTAATTTCTTGCTATCCCATAAATTCCGTATTTTTCTCTTGTACGCAACACATTATATTCAGACGTCGCAAATATAAATCATGTATTTCGTTGGTTCTCTCATCAGAAAAAGAAGCTTTTTCTAAAAAATATACATTTTCCCCTCCGAGGAGAAAATCATGTGCAGGTGTTGAAGATTTTTTTTTTCTCGGCCATTTATTTTTTTCGTGTGATCTTTGTGCGCATTGTTCAGGTAATTGAAAAAATATTTTATTTTAAAAGGCAAAAGTTTTTTAATTGTATGTCTTCAAAATCAACAAGAAAATGACAAGGATAATCGCAAAAGTATCTTCGCGTGAATACAGTACAGCATAAGCCAAGCGTGGCGAAAAACATTTGCGACGCTCAAAGAAGATTACAAAGAATATTTTCTCAGAGCACCAACAAAAAATTAAGCTCAACTCTAAAATTTTGGTTCATTGCAGAGGAACCAAAAGCAATGAAGGAAATAATTAATTCCAGCCGCTCAAAATTGCAGGTTTAAAACCGGATTGGAAGCTTCAGTATCTATTTTGCAGACAAAGCCCGGCAAAATGACCCAATTGTATGTGACACGTGGCAACGCTTGGGCCTTCGTGATTAGCATACACATCTCAAATTTCAATTCATCCCCAAGAAACACCGGGAATATTGACGAAATTACAGCCGAACAAGCATTAGCCTTCCAATAAAACATACGTTGCAAACCGGTGAGGAACGAGATAATTTGCGCGAAACGAGCAGAATCTGGGACCTCTATAAATTCTTTAGCGCATTGTTGTGATATAAGTTACGACTCCCTATTTATTTGCTACTTACTGACGTTAGCGTATTGGGGATCAAAGTAGTCACAAGTAATGACCTTTACCCTCTGCCTGCGGCTTTTAGGTAAAGATTGTACCACACTCGAGACCTTCAGCAGGGAGAATTGCACATTCAAAAAATGCGATTATTTGTCTTACCTAGGAGAAAAATTATGAAATAATTCTGGTATATGGCGTGAGGAAACCCGGTAGGTACTGGGAATTACTTGAAAATACTGTATTACTGTAGTAGTATTTCTTTACTGTAGTATTACTTTTTTTTTTCGGTGTGATTTTTGCGCACATCGTTTATGGTTTTTCCCCATTCTGTAGGTTTCTTTTACTCGAATCAAAACGTAGAAACCGGTAAACATCTGGCACATAATTATTCGAATGGTTGCTATAGAAGTTCTAGTTTCAGAGTCAACAAAAGCCGTTTCAAAAATGCAGACTCACGCACATTCTTCAATTATTTAGCAGTTCGCTGACGTGCGTGATTACGTCGAACAATTCCTATAACCTATGATCGCTTATTTTCCAAAGCAATTTTCCCGAAAATCGGTATACTGTTTATATATACAGGATATATATTTTAAAAATAAATTCGGTGATTATCAAATTCCCGCAACTATAGACCGCACTTATATTTTGAGCAGATACGTTTGAAAAATAACTACACACGGCTTCTAAAATGAACTTGTGTGAGACAAAGTACGAGTAAACCTGGATAATTTTCCAGAAAATGCCTTTTTTCCAAACCTTTTCAACTCACCAAACCCATAAATAATGTCTTTTTTGAAGTTGAGGACTCATGAGGACAAGAGACAATAGCGTCAGAAGTTTTGAGGAACGTTTGAAGTGGGAAGTGGGACACGATCAACTTTAATTTAAAACTTTTTTCCAGGTATGTTTCCTTCACAAAAAAAAGGAATTTCACCCAAAGTCAATTTCACAAACGACGTTCTGCGTTGTGAAGCCACGCTTGAGAACATGGTGTCTACATAATAAAGAATCGAGATTCGATCGATTTCATCAACGTATAACGAGGATTTGAGATCGAAATCCAAAAGGCAATATTGTATACGACTAATACGAGCAAACGCTCAATTTGTCTAATGGTTGAATAAAAACTTTTTGCGACAGTTCTTCAGACCACAAAAAAAAACACGCAATGACAAAGAAGCAACAGTTTTTCTCAAGGAAAAATAAATAAATAAAAAACCTACAGAATCTCGAGAGAATCTCTGATGAGTATCTCGTGCATCGACGGACGCGTGGAAGCGACCGTTTTTTCCGGTTCACATTTCCCGTGTTTTTTTTTCTTCCGATAGTTAAAGAAAAAAGAATAAGTCGAATAAAAAGGTCACTCACCGGTGTTGCCGTCGTCGCAGGCGTCGGTGAGGGTGGTGGAGAGCGGGGTACGGCGGCCGCCTCGCGACAGAGTGCCGCCGGCGTGGTGTCCCATGCTGCTGGAGCGCCCGTTGGAGGCGTCACCGGGCAGTGAGAACTTCCACTGGCCGCCTTGACCGCCTCGGTCTGGTGGCGCCGGGTCTGGAGGCGAGTCCACGTAGCCTGCAATCAGCAAGGACACGAAGAAGGCGATTGAAGAAACTAAGAAGTCGAATAATTTGGTGATTGATGCTGATTTCACGAGTGCAAATATAAGTGGACTAGAGATATTCACAACGTCTTGACTTCTCATTGTGAGTCAATTATCGCTGTGAGAGCAACTCGGGGGTTTCATCTTCATTTACAAAGGCCTCTTTCAAGCTGTTTTTTCTTTTAAAATCTTGGACATTATCATCATGTTTCCCTACTCAGTCGATCAGAGCATTTTATGTTAAATAAGTTGCATAAGGTATTCTCCTAATTGAATAATTTGGCGATCGATTAATTCTCGCAAATATTAGTGGAGTAGAGATTCTCACAACGCTTTGACTTCTTGAGAGTCAATTTTCGCTTTGGGAGCTCTTCATAAATTTCATGTTTATTTTGAAACATTGCATTTCAAGCTGGTGTGATAATCTTGAACATCATCACAACGTTTCCTTTAATAAATCAGGGAATTTTTTGCGATGTTAAATAAGGTATTTAAATTTTCCGAGTAATTCCTCAGCCCCTGCTCCTCTGGCAATTGCAGAGAGACGTACGGTAGCTAACGTCAATAATACTGTATCTCTGAATTTTTTTTTTACATGGAACAGTGAGATGTTAGTGAATCAAAAAGCAGAGCTTTCTGAAAAAATCCTCTAAAAATTCGCATGAAAATTGCGGTACTGCACTGCATCCCAATTCATAAGTATTATATCTCTTGAATGTTCCAGCAATTACTGTATTTCGAATCAATAAAAAAGAAACAATCCTGGCATAAGTTTGGCAAGACAAAACGTTTGGCCCGCGGAGGAGGAATAGGGTGCCATTTTTGACGTTTACAAGGCCATATGAACCAGTGGGACTTTTCTTCCTTCATCCTCTGAAAGATTATTCAGGCGAAAATGAATAGATGGACAGAAAAGATGAGGGGGTTCTCTTGAACGACAATAATCGCAGTTTCAAAACGTCTATTTCGTCAAGCTGATGCTTTCGATTATTAGATATTTTCTCATTTTTTGAGCACTGTGGGGGTGTGTCTATCTGCTGTCTTTTGAATTGGTTCAACTCGTTTTCACAGCATCATACGATTTTACGCCCACATATGTATTGTGATGGAATAATTTTGTACCATAATATACTGCTGTATACCTGCACACTGGCTGCTGTTAGATGGCAGCCTTAATTGAATACAAGAGATTTTAATCTGTACCCTTCAAGCGTTTTAACAAATCAGGTGTGCAGAAGAGCAGATTAATTAAGATTTGTGTTGCAATGCAAGTGTGTGAAGCTTATCCTTTTTATCCATTTGTGATTTGTATATGAAAAAGTCTGTTTCTTGTGTGTGAATCAGTGTTGGGGTTAATTTGAACTATACTTTTATCTTTCTTTTGCGATTTCATAAGGAAATCCCCAGCTGCACCCCACAGCTGATTCTGTGTTTCATTTTCGAATTCCACCTTTTGTGTAGATCTAATCCCAACATTTCTTCATGAAATTCGAATATACACATGTTTGTTGGTCTAGCAGCAACTGAATCACCGCGACTTTGTTGACATACAGCGCACGAGTATAATAATGGCAGGAAGCATTTGTTGAACATTTTTGTGGACACACGCAAGCATTCCCTTGCGTTTTAGCATAAATTGCGTGAACAATGAGAATGGTGCCGAATTCCGAAAAAAAAAATTGAAGGAAGAATTTTCATGGGTTCCCACACCTCAACGAAGATTCTTACAGGATTTGTTTTCTGCTCGTGTGGTAACAACATTCAGATCGCGTGCGTATACTGAGCGATGTAATCCTATACAATTTATACAACTTTCGGAATTCAGTACTGTTTGCTATTTTTATTTTCTTTTTTTTTAATTTCACTAAATACAGTCGTCTGGGCCAGAGCAGTACTTCGCGTTTTAAGCAGAAAGGTTGGGATAGATTATTGAAGTCGGAAACAGCAATTTTTATCAGTATTGCTTTTCTCGTCAACATTTTAAGGTTGAATCTGGATCCTGTCGAGATAGTGCTTCTACATATTACTGCATCTATTGAGTACGAGGGGAAAACATTTGTTGTAAAGTGAATTCTTTACGTGCAAGTGCATATTTCGACTTAGAAATTCTTGTGCTTGTTTTTTTTTTAAATAAGAATTACGCACGTACATTTCCTGCAACCGCGCATTTCAAAATACTGCTGTACTGTATTGACATCAAGGAATGAAATGTAACGGAAGATCGATGGTCGTTCAAACATAAATATTGCACCTGAGCACAAAAGGCGCATCAGTGGCGTAGAAAATCGAAAGCTCCATCGAAAGAAAAAAAAAGAAGAATCGATTGTTTCCGTTCATTCAAGCCATTCATAATTCACTACACGAGGCTATGGAGAAGATGCATTTGTTCACAACAAATACTACGGGAAATTCAATAGCTTACAGATCAATCCTTAACAAAAATATTCTCGAAAAACCAAATTGTTCTGTTCCAAGCAACCTTAATAAAAAAAAACCATTTCTGCAGAAAAACTATCAATAAGTAGAATATTATGGAATACCTATCAATTTAGAAATCCCGAGAATAGCTGACTTTAGTTGAAACATGCCTCTATAATTTAGCATTATTACTTCATTAGCTTAGTTTGAATAATCAATCAGCAATGGGTAATTACTTGCTATATATATCGAAGAACTTCCATGTTTTAAAATTCGTAGCTTCACCTGCTCGGTCTTGGATCAACTTTGGTGACTTTGAACTCAATCAAGTCAGGGGAAGCACTTTTATCATGCTGAATCATTTTACATTGCCTGAATAATCCAACAAAGTTTAATAAGGCATACTTCGTTTTACATCCGAATCCCTTTTCATTCGAAAGAGCATGCATGAAACGAAAAATCCTAAAAAAAAAAAATTGAATCGTTCAAAAAGCCACGAAAATGATCATTTTGAGGGTCGAATAGCAAAGTTTCCCATAAAAAGCAAAAATTTCCGAAACAATTTACGCTTGTACGAAAAAAAATCGTTAACTGCACGCCGATCCGAACAAAAACTACAAAAAAAGGAGGCGATTTTCCGGGTCATCGAGAAAAGAAGCAGTGTTGCGTACATACAGTGTAACGATATCGGCTATGAGGCAGATATAGAGGAAACGAGACTCAACGGAGGCAATGTGTGCGTCGGAATGGCGCCAATATCCGCCCAAAAACACATATTTGCGACAATTTTTCACTCTCTCCACACCCGTACATGACGGCGACGACGACAGACGGGACCCCGGATGCCGGTCATTCGTCACGCCTGGCGGCGAATCGTCGCGTCGCGGGCCACTCGCTGAACGCCACTGGGCCTTCGCGAGGATAATTTATGGACCTCAGACGAAAAATAAAATAAAATAAAAGAACGCGCAGAAATTCTCCTGTGAGAGAGAATATGCCGAAAGCAGGGTTTTCTGGTGGCTAAAATGATCCCAAGAAATGGACTGAACCCCTTGGAACTGCAGTAAAGCTTTGTCGAGTCAAAACAGAACAATAATTTGAGTTTGGGATGGTTGCAGTTGGGGAAACAAACATATCTGTTGGGGGGAAAGAAAGAGGAATTACAGGAAATTGTAATTGGTGATATTCTGGTATCTTGACTTTTTCTTCAATGAGTTGACAGGATGCTGAACTTGGAGGCAAGTGTTGCAGAACCAGAACTTGGGTCCAGGGACGTCAGGTCCCAGGACCTGAATTCTGGTCCCGTTTTCCTTCATGCATCCGTTCCTGGGATGCACAACTTCTTCAATGCACATTTCTTCTGCCAATCACAGGCAGGGGAAAAGTCCAGTGCTTTGGCCAAGTCAGCTGACAGAAGCATTGTTCTAAAATGTATAAAAACCCAGCACTCTTCCACTCTCAATAATCAGTCCTTAAAATTAGCTCATACAGTAAACTTCCCTTAAAAAATTCAGCCCTTATTCTTTTTATTGCATTCTTGCATTGCACTATTGCACCCTAAATTTGTTTGCACAAATTTATTGTTTTCATTGAATGTGTGTTGCATTATTGAATTTATTGTGATGTATTATTTTTTGATTGTGTTTGATTGTGATTCATTGTGGACTGTGATTAAACCAGATAAAACTATGGATATGTAATAAAGGTGCCCCCTTAATTACATATTCCTGGCTCCAAACCGGCTGATTGCTCTGTCTTATCATTTCCCACCATTTCTTCCACTGTGCTATGGTTCAATTCTCTATGTTAGGTTGATTAATTCCTCAACAGCAAGGGTACATTTGCCCAATCAGTCAGTCACTTCCTTTCAAAATGCACCCTTACATTATCATTGTGTTTATCTTGGCTGTGTCAATAGAATAATAGCCAGAATGTTTCCAGAAAATTCTAGTTACGGAAGTTTGACGAGTAAAACCTTATAAAAACAAATCTGCATCCGCCAATGATTTTCAATTGTTAATAAAATGCGCAAAATTTGAGATGATCTCAATGCTTTTTTTTAAATCAGTGATGGATATGCCGTATTTTTTTCAAACTGGGTTGTTGCACCATTCATGCTTCAAACTTCTTTGTTTTTGATAAATAGACGCTTCTAACAGCACATTTAACTTTTCTTTGAGGTACTGTATTTTCAGTCCACATTTTAAAATGTGTCTCATCAAAATGCATTCATATACAGTATACTGCCTTGAAGCTTTGCACATGGGCCTTCGCTTTTTGCTTCCGAAAAGGCCTGCTTTTTCTTGAAAACATCTTAGTAGCTGTTGAAAACCCAATTCAAATGCATTTTGAATTCAGGGAGTTTACATCTCGATTGAGGACCTTGGGTTGTGGTACTTTATTCAGTCCTCAAACCCACTCATTCGTCCCAGTGTTCACAAAATATATCCTAATACTGTAAGACCCATTGAACATTTCGGAGAATAAAATAATGAAGTTCAAACACATTTTCGTAAAATGTTCGCTATAATAATGTGTAAATCATAAATTATGAGGGTTGCAACAGAAGTTTTCAGCTAAAGTCGGTATGTTTTATACCGAAAATTTTCGTAAAATTTGCTATGCTGTCGATTGCGTCAATTTTTCTAATTTGTTTCTGCGAAATCGCTCGGAGTTTAAAAAAAAAAGTAGACCAATGAAATAAATAAGAGTAAACAACGTTTAAAATTCTGCGAATGTTCTTTGAAATCACACCCCGTGTTTAAACCCCACTTATTGTCAGATTCATTTATTTTTTGATTCCATTGCTTGAATTGTCTTTTATTGAACTTCGTTTGACAGAAACAAAAACGTGAAGAGTTAGTGAAGAGCTAATCCCATAAAAAAAAAAACGCACGGATTGCACGGAGGTCATCGCTTCTTTTTGTGATTTCCGTACTTGCCGTCGTTGTCGCAATTTTCCGGCATTCGCTCGTTTCCTATTCCCACAAGGTCCATGGTTATCCATCACTGCAAAGGGTGTCGAATTTCCCCTCGGGCATTCGACGGGGAAACAAATAAAACCTAGAATACCATGCATCGCTGGTTCTCGCAGTTGTGTGCTCCTGCAGACGCGAAACGAATTCCTCTCAGCTTGCGCGAGGTGATGAATCTAGCCAATTTACGCGTGACTAACGAACTTCGACAGATGATAATGATCTGAAATTCATCGGCAAAGTCACTGACATCTCACTAGCGATTAACGTCAAGCAATTTCCGGAAACAAAGGCAACGGTCCCGGGGATAACAATGCAAAAAGAAATGCATAAACTAGAAATACGTACTGTATTAGAGTAGTACAGCACTTTCACCAACGCGGATTGGTTTTCAATATTTTTTTGCTGATCATACGACAGAGGAAATGAGAAAAGCTCAGCAAAATGTCTGCGCTGAAAATGTAATTTTCTATATCGCTGATTAAATATTTTTTCGTTCCTGCTTAACTTCGAAGTATTCATGGTACACTTGATACATTTTACCTCCTGAAAATGCTGTACTAGCGATGTAGCGAAGCTATGCGTTGTAATGAATTTTATAAGAAAGTGACGTCAAAATCAAAGCATTAACGACGTCCTCGTCGAATGATGAAATATTTGATTAATATATACAGTAAAATTTGAAAACGAATCTGTGCTTCCAGAGAAACTGAAAAATGTCATGGAAGCAGTGCTACCTAATAAATTGATTTATGCTGTAACACGATGCGATGCATCGAAGTTCTTTTTTTTCACAATGGAAAGCGATAATTTTTAATCTGCTGTCGTCAGGTGGGAGGTGACAATTTTTCAATTACCTCTAAATAACCAGATATGATGACGCCTGAACCCTTCAAGTGAAAAGAGTTCACAGTTTTTAAATCTACGCCTCCGTCAATCATAATTTGCAAAAATCGTAATCCGCAGTCTTTGAGTGGTGGGTGACCTTTTCTTCAATGACATTTAAGTAATCCGATACTTGTATGACGCTTGAACCCTTGTATGGTCACAAATTCAAACTGTATGTCATCGTGTATTTCAACTTCTGCATTAAATTTAAATTCACGGCATAATTTAAGTACGAAACGTCTGCAAAATTGATACGATTTGTGTTTATATGAGTTCATTGGAGAAGCATGAAGTTTCAAGATTCTCCAATAATAGAGCATGGTCATTGAATAAGTCTCGAGACAATTTTTCATACACTACTTCTCGAAATATGGGCCCTTAGAAAAAAGCCAGGATAACTTACGAATCACAGTTTTAATTTAGTTGTATGTGTATAAAGGAATTAAATTTTTTTTGTTAGAATTGGGCAAATTACTTCAATTTTTTTTCCAATATGCTTCGACGATTTCTCTGAGTAATATTTTCCACCTTCCAATCATCCAAAAAAACCTTTCGGTCCTAATTCAATGAATACTGTATTTTATTATTTCCAAAAAATCAATTTTCAAAAAATCAATCAAACAGCTACCTTAATAATAAACAGTTTTTTTCCAAAGAATATGCATCATTTACCGTTATATACGATGACTAATTTACTATACAGTATTATCTGCATGCACACTCCAGAAAACAAATTACTTCTCCATCATGAAAAGAAAACCGCGTTTTGAACGGTTGGAAACACTTGAGGAATACCCTTAATCGTTTTCCACATCTTTCAACGAAATGCGACGACAACTTGAACAGAAACGCTGTTGTTGGGTCGTCAGTGTCACGAGGCCCTCAGGGCAAGGAAAAATGGGCGGCCAAAGTTCATCACCCGCGATTCAAACTGAATGATTTATTGGCGACGGAACTGGATTTCAGCGTGCAAGATAACACCATAGAAGGCTTTCCGCTTTGAAATCAAGTTTCGGTCGTCGGCTCCAATAAAATACATCCGGTGGGGGTGCAGACGTTCATCTCGATCCAAATTTCAGTCTGCTACGTAGAAAAATACATGAAAAAAAATTCCCGACAACCCCGTTGTGTCAAAACATCAACAGTCTGCCCTGAAGTGCAGAATTGGAAAACAAAAACTTTTGTAATTTTCACGTTTCATTTCAAAAATCACTTGATTTTCCCGAGGTAAAGAAGATTACAATTCAGAATCATAGCTTATTTTTAGATTCTTAATAGTTTTTCCCAGGTTTCCCTGAATATAAATCAGATTTTACGAAAGTATTTTTTTCGAATTGAATCATATAGTTCATTCTTGTCGAGGCACTGTGCCGACTCGAGTGTCAATGATACCAATATTTTTTATTATTTCAAGCATGCAAAGTGAAAAATATGCCTTTGAATACAGAAAGCCTTGTTCTTTAAAGTAAATTTGTTCAGAACCAGAAGGGTCAATTGATTTTATTCATGCTTCAGATACCCGCTCAGTCCTCGCGAAAAAATTCGACCAGAAACCAGACTTCTAACTATAGTGATAATTCGTTTAATTGACTTTCAAGGGAATCTTAATTCGTACGATTTTTATCCGAAGAAATTATGCTAGCTTACTCAACTAAGAATTTATATAAGACAACTTCACATAAGGGCACATCATGAGACGCACAGTTGGTTTTACAAACCAATACTGTATTCCCAAAGAACGATATATTTATACTCGCCTTTGTATTCATATTCGAGTGAATACTAGAGGCTTTGATTTACCTACTCCTAGAGCAACCAAATGCATATACTGTGTGCATCTTCCTAATTTCATTCATGTCGGTCTGAGAAAAATATTGCTTTAGAGTTTAGACTGCACATTGATCAAGACGAAATCAGTTTAGAGTAAGATGGCGAAATTAAGAAATCGGCCGGGGAAAAATCATTTTGACCCATGCCCACGTTCAGATCGGAGTTTGAAAATAGTGCATAAGCTCAATGACTTATAATAAAACCCTACATTTACAACAGAAACGCCAATAAGAAAGAGTGACGCGTTAGCTGCAAAAGGATTTTGAAAAAGTTTAAAAACCAGAGAAAACTTTAGAACTCCCCAGCATTCACGACCGGCGGTCTATTTTAATCGCTTGAAACTGCAAATAAAGTTAGCGAATGTTTCCATCAAACGGTCCTCTTATTTCTGCNAGTTTTGAGCCACATTATTCACGAAATTCAGAACGCAGAAGACTTACGGATAATTCATCACATGGATAAAAAAAACGTTTATATAAGAAAAATCAATAGAGTTAACGGAGAAAATCTAAGAATTTGAAAAACCTCGAAAGCTTTATATGGTACAGTATTGAGGAACTTTCGAGCAATCCCAAGAAGTGCATCACGGGAAGCACTGGGGTTTGTTCCACGGGTTCGGAGAAGAATCCCGGGTCAATTCCCGTATGTATTGGCACACGGAAATATTTCCTTCTTGTTTCTCTGCCAGCGCTAAAAAGCGAAGTAATGGAGTGTGAACATCAGCTGTGCTTTGGAAGTCGATTGGAACAACGAGTTCCGGTTAAGGAAATCGCAACGGGGAAAGCAAATTAGGCAACATTGTGCCCATGATCCAAAGATGAGCGCATTTTTCTTTCACTGTATTTTGCCACTGCATTTTATTAAATTCTGTTCCTTTAAAAGTCCCTACGGGCTCTGCGACTTCACGTGGAAAATATAATGCAATCCAAAAGTACAAATAAAATATTGAGCAATTTAAATACACGCAGCAAAAAAATAAATAAAAAATATCACAGCGTAAAATCCACACCGCAAGACAAAGGCCCTGAAACGAATATTTCTACTAAAGGCTCCATCATAAAATATTGTTTATACAGTCAAACCTCTCCAAGTCGAAATTCAAGGTGCCAGCAAACAAATTCAAGTTAAGGAGATTTCGAGGAGAAGCATGTATTCGTTGTTGGGGAGAAAGAAAGATGAATTGTAATTGGTGTTATTCTGGATATTAATGGTTTCTTGAAGGAGTTCACAGGATGCTGAACTTGGATGCAATGTTTCATTTGCCCAATTAGTCTTTAACTTCCTTTAAAACCCCGTAAAGTGACATCTTTATTGCTTTTCTCGTCCCTGCCCTAATAAAATGCAGTAATCGCAAAATGGACTCCAGAAACTTCGATTTAAGGAGGCTTACAGGGGAAAGCTTTCGAATTCGCGAGGCTTTTATCGCATTACTTCAAGGAAATTCAAATAGGGACTTGAAAAAAAAATCCAACATAAAGAGGTATTCCCCTTGGGAAATGTACTACTGCAGTTATGAAGGTTCCACTGTAAGAAAAATCGCTCTGCAAGATAAAAGTTTAAAAAAATTGAGAAATCTCGCCATGATGAGTATGAGGCATGTCATTTGAACATACGTTTCAGCAACAACAACAACAACAAAGAGGGAAAGAAATTCGTCATGGAAAGAATGAATGGAAGATGCAAGTGAACTTACCCGGATCAACGAGACGTCTTCCCATTCGGCCGGTGCCTTCGGACTCTGGGTAGTAAGTAGTATCGGAATGATCGGAAGAGGATCCGTCAGACATGGCTGGGGATCTTCGTCTGCGGCGCCGATGCATGGCTTGCTGCTGGGCCTCGATCTCCTCGTAAGGATTCATGATCCCGTGATGTTCCGGACGCACGCCGCCATTGCGTCTGGGTCCCAGGGAACCCGCCCCGGAACCGGAACCCAGGCGCCGGTTCGGCAGGATACCTACTCCTGGAAGAAGCATGAAGGAAGGGTTGATCAAAAATTTATAATTAACCCGGGTCGTTAACGAAACGACAAGGTCCAGGTTATACGAGGATCCCATTGCAGCTGTATATGCAGAGTAACCAAAATTCGCTTCATGCTTGACACGCAACGTCGACCCTCTGCTTTTCACATTCTGCCAGGTTACTATAGATGTTGGGTTACAACCTCTTACTCGGTTAAAAATAACCTATTTTAAACTACAGTACTTAATTTTACAGTATTGACTTATTGAAATATGTTATAATTCCTACCTCCTTCCTCACTAAAACCACGCTGAAACGAGCGATGATTCAGCCTTCAATTCATTTCCTTGGGTTCCACTCAAAATAAAACATAAATACAGTGCCATCAAAAGCGGATTTGGAAAGCAAAGCAAACAATTTTAGAAGTTCAAATTCGGTAAACCTCAAGCATTCCGAGGTTTTAAATTCAATTAATGTAATGCCAAAGATACAAAATCTTTCCTTTATAACGAGTAATTACGTATTCATAGCCACATACTAAATCCAACTCCTGCGTTTTATGCATGCGTAAGAAGCAGTATTTTCTCATTTTTTATAAAAATATCTGCTGAATTTTTTCTAAAATGGCTGCAGAACACTCTAGAAGTCTAGAAAATATTGGGCTGTAAAGGATGGCTGTATTTGACGTGCCTTGCGCAAATCGATATGACGATTTCTTGAAACGAAATCTCAAATCAGCATTTTTTAAAGGTTATTGCTTATTCAATGTAACATTCCTGAAATAGCAGAGCAGAATATCTGAAGTCAATGAAATTCTTCTTATGGAAACCATATACTGTATTTTATACGATTAAAAGGTAGGACCCAGTACTCGTTCACTGCAACACTTTTTGATAGGTTTTCAAAAGCTCTGTACAAAGTTTGAAGCTGACTTTAAAACTTAATCTTCTCATTAAAATGTGCAGTGGGTCGAAAAAAAATATCCTATTTCAGCCGAGACATGCTTTTTTCGGGTTTAAAAAAGAAACTGAGCTAAGAACTGTATGCTGCTCAAACGAGATGGACCGATCCTCGTGCGAAATCCTTGAACTAACTCGACAATATCTTTGATCCAATTGAATATGGCGGTCATGAAAAGCAATTCGATCCAGAAAACCATGGAAATAATCGTATAGACAATTAAATGAGCTTTCATTTGACAGCAGTTGAAAAAAGAACACGACATCATGAACCGCAAAGGAGAATAATGAATTTCTAGAGATCGCTACTCTTTTTTTTGCCCATCGTGTATTTCCGATCTTACAGAATGTATGTATGTAAAACGTAGCATTCAGTAAGATTTTTTTCCGAAACAGTAAGAAGAGTTTGTTTTTTGCATAAGAAAGTTAGATTCAATAGATCTGCAGAGTTTATTCTCATCTCACCTTTGGTCTGAGCAGCTGAACCCAGCATCGGCGTCCGTTCAGTGCGCTCCGACGGGAACGGCGACGCGTCGCGGTAGTTGGACCGTGACAGGAGTCTCGACAGCGGCGTCGTTCCGTTTTCCAAGTCCGACGCCGCGTTGGAAGAGTTGTTGTCGGCCAGGTATCGATCTGTGGACGACAAACGGGAAAGACGGAGAGGAAATGAAAAATGTGAACCGCTTTGAAAGCAAGCCGGGGTATCGATTCCGCGCGTCTTTTCTTTTTCTCCTTTTCCCTCCATTTCCTTTCTTCCGGGTTTTACTTCCCACACAAACACGGGCGAAAAGAGGAGGAATTCGAGGGGTTTCGCACCCACAAGTCGGTGAACGATCCTTTCGGCTCCTCACCGTTCGTCCCCTCCCATTTTTGTGTTTTCCCGATAAAAACGGACGCGTGTGTAATGACATGCAAAACCACCCTGTTTTTCCATAAGATCGGATCTTTTACTGAATAAACCACACCCGGCCAACTTCCCGCATTTCCACCCTCCAGTCACGCTTGAAGAATTCATCATCGATGGTTTACTGCAAAGTTCAATAAAGCTTTCTTTCCTCCTTCGACCACAAGGTCAATGTTGACTGCTGTTATGAAGATTTATACGTACTGGAGTACTTTGGCAGAAGACGAAAATCATCGAAGGAATTGACCAATTATCTCGATCAGATGATCGATTCTTTGACCACAAAAACATTGCAATTGTTTTCAACTATAGACATATATTGTAAAAGAAATCCTAATTTTTAGTAGATAGCCACGAATGCGTTGCAAAAAAAGAATAGAAACAGGGTCACTGTTTATATTCCTTCATCTCTTTTACACGTGGAAAGGCATAACAAAAATATTACTGTGCGAAGAAAAAATCGAATCTTGTCTGAAAGGAATGCATAAATATATTTAAATCTGTGAATAGCATACTCACAATGATCCAGAAGCATTTTTAAATCTTATTCGGAAGCAAGAAGAAAGTTGGTTCGTTTACATTTTAAGAAAATCTGACTGAAAACCAACGTTCTTCAGCACACAGAAACCCGATAAACATAAAGTGCTGGTATGACTCGAAATTAAATATAAAAAAAACAATATGAGTGCCATTGACATCTACCCACGCTGTAGCAATGTTTCGTTACTATGGACAAAAATGAAGAGACATTGCAGCTCATTGATTATAATTTTATGAATACAAAATTGAAAATTATCGAAGATGGGTACCTTCAGATGGAACACAAAAATCTCGGCGTAGTCAAGTGGGTTTCTTATTTAAATATCGATATGAAATCATGAGATAATCAATCCTCCATCAAGAAATCCATTAAGGATCGAGGGTTAAGTTGTTACCACAGTCGATATTTCAAATTACTGCAGTCTCATCCTTTCAATTTTTCTGGCATAACTCGTTGAAGCAAAGACAAATCAACGTGCACAATATTTCTACGAATTTAAAATGGCAATGAAAACTTTCAAAAAGCAATTGGAGCTCGAAACGAAGAACAGTTCATCACTGCCAATTTTTACTTTTCCCTCTGAACTTGTGTAATCAACGGAAAGAAATTGCTTCGTAAACCACCTCATACGCCTTGAAAACAAGTTCCACTTTCCATGAAAAAAAAAAACTTCCCGACTCCTGTAAATTTCCAGAGCGTTCCCCAAATATACTGTGCCTTTACAGCATATATTTCCGTTCGACATTAAAAAAAAGAGAAGAGTCCGTTCACGAAGCAATCTAGGAAAAATATGTCCTCTGATAAATTACCCGGCGACCTAATTCAAGTGCAGCCTGTAGAAAATGCAAATTGTTCGGTCGACGTCCTCTCTAGACTTTCTATCTTTTCTAGAGTACTCTCTAAAGGAAGAAGACTATAGGCCAAGACAATAGAGGGGGAGAGAGAGAAGAAGAAAGGATGAGAATGGAGGCAGAAAAAAAAAGATTGAGGGACAAGGCACGCGATTATAATTAAGGACAAGGAACAGCGTGATTGATGACACGTTCGCGCACGTGCCTTTCGCTCTGTACATATTCTCGTACATCGCCAGCAGCACAGGACCAGATCCCTCGACACGAGATCTGTTTCCTCACTGCAGTGCAGAACCATGGGTACCGCAGTTTTTATTTTATCCTCACCCAAGTTAGGATCACATAATGGACTCCTTGTATGATCCAAATAAATGACACTGGCGATATTCTCGTGAAGAATATACACGAAATTAGATTGAACTATTCCGTAACGCGCCTTTTTTTTTGTGCCCGAGTCTTAAAGTATACAGTATTCCGTCGTTGTGAATCATTCGATGAATATTGATCGAAACCAATCTGCTGAAATTGATCTCTGATGCCTTTATAGTGGTGTTTTAATTTAAATTTATGAGAATTAGTAAGCCAGAGGCTTGCATTGCTAGTTTTTTTTTATATATTGTAATTGCGATGGAATGCAACGATTTCATTTCGATGTTTTCATTCGAATTTTAAAAAGGGAAGTTTTTTAAAGCAAATTTATTCTTGCTGTTCAGGAATATTATTGTGAAACTCCAGAAAATAGATTTCCTCATCAAAATGTTGAATCTTCGGCAATATTCTCTAATTGATGCGTTTTTCTTGAAATTTAGAGGGGGCATCCGATTTTCGAATTTGATTGGGAGGACATTAAGTATTTTTCATTCGAAAGATTCCTTTTCAATTTGATAGTTTTTACTTAATTTCTATATTTTCTTCTTCAGTAGCACCAGATTTTCCAGTTCTCTTGATTCAAGAATGAAATTTGAAGTGACCCATGCTTCGGAAGTCTTTGGTTTCCTCTCGCCAGCTTATTTCCTCAGCTTCGGCCGCAGCCGTCGGCATCTTTCCATCATATTTCACAGCCATTAATCCAAAGTCGGAGCTGGGGTGGATTACCCTTATCTTTTACGCAGCCATAACCCGAACCCCTCGGCATGGTATTGAATCCAGCGAGGTGCGATGGAGGGTTCGTTGCTTCGCGTGAAGGCTCTGACCCGACAGAGTGGCAGGTTTTATGACGGTCTGATTGTTGCTCGATTTATGCTCGGGCATTGTTTCGAAACACACTGCACGAAAGGGAACAACAAAAAAACAAAAGAATTTCTAGAGCGTCAATAGAAATGCGTCGATAGTTATTATCTGCGGGAAACGATGTTCCGATTAAAATAACAATACCCAACCAATATCTCAAGGGTTATTTTCCTGGTAAGCATCAGGCAAACTTTGCAAGATTTATCGAAAGGATCCGGGCTTCAAAAAGTTTCTGGGGATCTACTGAGGGAATACGCATTGCTGATATTCGCATTAGTCAAATTATGGACATGCAAATATTTGCACAGTGGCTCTTTACTCGTGTCTGTCAACTAATATAATTTCCGTTGATGCTGAGATCGATAGATGACAGGGAAAAAAATCGAATGACCTTTTCGCAACGATTTTCCGCCATAAGAGCAGTAAATTATTCATGTGGCTGTTTGAAGAAACCCAGAAGTGCAGCTGCAATTTGAATGAATCAGGATTAACGCAGAACCACGAATGCCGGTGACATCTGATGCACGAAGATTGTGTGCTACTAAAGCGTACTGAACATTATTTTTATAGTCGGAATATATTTTATAATGAAAAAAAAGGCTTGAAAGCAGTTTTTTATAAGCTGGCAAAAAGCGGAGTCTCTTACTGTTCAGCGGACTACTGCGTGATTTACTGCTCCTCGTACCGGAAATTGAAAGTTTTCAGGAATGACATGTTGTTAAGGTCAATAGCAGCTGCTGTTTGCCTCTTATACATCGGGCTTTTAAAAATGAATGTAATATTCAGCTTGCTTTGTAAAGGAACTTCGTTTCTGCCAGATTACGCGAGCAAATATTTGTTGTTTTTACTCAGGCAGTGCAGGTGACTTGTGACACAAGATGACAAGATATACTTGCATAGGCCATTAAATTGGTTCTGTTCGCTGGCTTTTTATCATTCCATCGTGAGTTTTCACTTCATAGAAGGTTTTTTCTACAGAGCGACAGGTGAAGTTTAAAAAATGAAAATTCGGTAGAATTATTTATACAGCGTGTCACATCGACCGAATTTCGGATTGTCATGTTAGGTATTAGGAATAAAATCTGGAGGAATGATTCTTTGTAAAAAAAAAAAAAAAAATTAAGCAGAGGGTTCATGATTCAATCTCACGCATCTGGCTTCAATGTGATATACGCCGTAGTTTCTTGCTATTTGTTGGCTATATTAACTTTTTTGCAAATAAAGAAATCGTTTAGCAAGGAAGAATGTACAACGCAATAGAAAATAGAAATTTCACAAAATACCTGGCTATTTATAGCCTGTTATGACTAAAGCAAAATTTCATGACATTGTTTACCGAATGTGTACAATAAGAACCACACATAACTTTTCTAAGAAAATTCAAAACAAAAACCAGATTAGGCCTATTATTATTATTAAGTGATGTACCTCGTTTTCTTAAAAGTGCACGTAATAATTACAAACAGCAGCCAAACGTTTTGAGGAAATTACATTTCATTTGCGCTTAAGTGAAAGGTAAATTCAAATTTTAAACTATCATGAGAAATTGACAGATCCAACATCATGTTGATGTTGAATTATTATTTTCCCTCACCAGGGACTTATATAGTGTTCGTCGTATGCAGGGGCACATCTTTAATTATATTTTCTTTTGCAAAGTCAAGGTGAACATCTTCCTTGAGGGTGAGATATGCGCAAGTAAGCATGGTTGCTCATTTTCGAACCCAACCAGCCATATGATAGCCCAAGCTAGCTCACGTTTATCTAACCTTGCATAAAATTGTAATAGGAGCTCCTTTGAGGCTTTTAATCTCTTCTGGCTGTTCTTAACAGACTCCGTCTTCCAATGTGCACCTTCATAACCTCATTCCAGCCAAATATTTCATTTAGCAATCTCAATGAACTTATTACCTCAGCAACAGATAACCTGAGAATCGCTGTATAATTTTTTTTTCTTTTGTGAAGCTTTCTTTTGTGGCGAAGAGTCTAGATGTATTCCTTTTACATTTAAAATTATTTTAAATGAGTCGCTCTATCTTTAGATGATGAAACTGCTGCAATCAAAACCCGGCTACTCAATCGACTTCTCTGCTGTGCATATGATGACCACTTACCTTTTAAGGTAACCTTTTTATTTATTTCATAGTAGGAAGACAACTGCAAGAAAAAGCAAACTGCAACAACGCACGATCCGTCTTTCAGTCTTTCCCCAAATAGCCCCTGCGGGTGCATGGGATGACGGGGGGTCTAAGAGATGCTAACGCCAACTCATCCCCCAGTTTCAGCCAGGTAATACTGTACTGTACTGTTCATTCCGTGACACGAAGCATTCTTTCCCGCAGAAGGACCCCCGTGTCGAGGGGTGCTGATAACCGTCTTCACCCCCACCCCCTCAGGCTGAAAGATGTCCTGCGGGGAAATTAGGACCGAAAACGGGCACGAGGCAAAAACAACCCGGGTTCTCCAGGAAAGCAGTCATGTGTTCTCAGGAGGACGTATACGATGGTCGGTCCGGGTACAAGTCATACCAGGACAATTCCATTTTCTAGTGGCATAATAAGGGACGGCAATCTTACGCAGATGGCGAAAACCTTTTCCTCTGCAAGTTTTTTTCAAGGTTCTGGCGATGCAGTACAGTATACAGTATCAACAAATTGGAGAACTGCGGCTTGCCTATATAGCGATAAACCCGCATGTCGCAACCACTATTTCGCTGTGTCCCGCAGGCGGCAACCAAGTAAAGAAAGGACACGAGGAATATAATTTTTACTGATGATATGCTGGTGCCTTTCAAGAATCGGCGAGTTTGATCACTCAATGTTAACTAGGATGAATATTGAGGTTTTGCGTTGTGAGTGCTTTTCTATTTTTATCTCCGCAGAGATACAAGAAAAGATGCTCTTGAATAAACGAACAGTGCAAAGGGAACCTTTTTAAAAGCAGCACTTGAATAAAACAGGGAGTGTCTCTGGTGGCACACGACATTTTAGTAGGCTTATCCAAAAAGAAGAAGAAACCTATCATTTTCCATCAGAAATAAGACTACAAGTGGTACCTCAGAATCCAACATCTCGCAATTTGACCGTGCCACAATTTGATGGTCAAATTTTCTAGGATGTCAACTGGCAATTCAACCTCTTATTGCCCTGCAATTCAATCTGCAAAGAGGCTCAAAATTTCAAATTTGACGCAGAAAACATTGGAAAACAGAACGCAGAAAACATTGTCCTGCAATTCAACTTGACCCTTATCCAGCAAAAGATTAGGGTCAAATTGCAGGGCACCACTTTATACTCTTTGAATTATAACCCTAACATTGGCCCAGAGTTTATGCTAAGTGCAAAGCTTTGTTTGAGAAATGAGCAGCAAATCTCATGAATTAATTAAAACTAAAGCGTTGAATGATTTGGAGTTGAACATAACGTCTCAGTTGTGAAAATTATCAAAGAAAGAGATTGCATCAATCATTAAATAAATTGGCTAAGTAATTTACGTAAGAGTCATGTGATTGTGAGCCAAATTTGATTTCCAAATTGAGGGTTTAAGGCCATCACGAAAGTTAAGGATTGAACCTGGCATTAATATGTACAGTAATGTACTACTTTTTGGGCATTTTTCGGGGATGTTTTATATTCAGTATAGTATCATCTGACTTCTCAAATGATAAGTGTTGAGGAATAATTTACGGCAGCATGAAGAAAGAAAAGTTCAGAATCGAAAGAAAGTAAGAAAAGCCAAATGAAAAAAGCACAATTAGCCTGGTACGAGACCGGAAATTCCACTAATTAAAAGTTTGAACTATATTTTGAGGTCCCAACAAGATAAATTGGTTCAAAGACAAGACCAACACCATAATTTTACAAACAACAACTCACCAGAATCCTTTTTAACTCAAACACACAAACTTCTCGTGCAAAGTTTACAAAGGCAACTGCCTTGCTATGCTACTGTTGAAAAAGGGAATATTTTAAAATTTATTTTATAACTTCTTGATTCTGATAATGTTTTTAGCAGTACGTGGTGCGTTTTATTTGATGGCCTGGGGTTGGCCGATTTTGCTAAAATAAAATATTATAGAGAGGAGTTTCCGTGGTTTCTTGATTTTCTGGTTATCCAGTTTCTGCTGTTTTAAATGATTTCATCTCCTTGATTAGGGAGGAATTTCTCAACAATAAGGTCTTATTATTGTTGAAGACACCTCCTATAGCGAACATAACTGGAACACCCCGCAAGGATCATACCTCTCCAGGTAAAACTTCAATTCAAAATGCACCTTTCCACATATTTCATCCTTATTTCTACTATATCTTTCATTATTGTGACAGCTGTTTGATTTATCTGGGCCTATATATAGCGAGAAAATTTTTCCTGAAGCAACATTAGGAAATTCATCACATGGCAAAACAAGAATCGTAAGTTTTCTTGATGATGCGTCCGTATAAATTCCGCGAGATAATTGATACCCTTTGGAAGCTCTTTTGCCAGCGACTGCGGCGTTCGTATGTCCCGCGAAAGTCGTATTTCTTCCCACTGAGTGTGTTCCTGTCATGTTACTTTTCTCCTTGCCACGTTTTATCTCCCCGCAACGTTTTCACGTGCTAGAGGAATTACGTTGACGGGAATAATCGGGTAGGGCTTTTTATTGCTGGATGTCGCGGACGCCGCCGCCGGTGGCCACGACACCGACGCTGTCGTGCTGTGATAAAACCAGCATGGCTCACACGTGGGACGCTCTTCTCACTCACCTCATCAGTTCGGCATATTGTTGCGTTTTAAAAATGGAGAGCGACAAATACTGTAGTTTGAAAATTTAGAGTTAAAGAAATAGTGAACACCAATCAGCCTGGGAATTTTTTAAAAAGAATTTTCCCGAATAAAATTTTTTTATAATGTCCAAAAATCAACTTGCAAGCAATGCAACTCATATCCGAAATAATATTCCACGCACTGATTAATGAAAATACACACAAGGACTTTTTAAAAGTGCTCAGAACACAAGTGAAGGCTTTTGTGGCTGCCCAGTTAATATGGGGCATTTGCTTTAGGATTTTTTTGTGGTTTATTTTCACAAGTTTTCATTGGTCAGTGAAATGCAGTCAAATGCAAGCAAGAGTCTGTGGGACTAGTTTTCAGTCGGGAAATCGTGTTGGAGAAACTTGACTCACAGTTTTTCCATCTTTGGGAAGCGAAGCCGGAATTTATTCAAATTAAAATATAATAGACGTTTTTACTGGCCGCCGTGCAAGTTCCCCAGCAGAGAACTCAAGTCAAAGAATTGAAGTCCAAATTTGTAATTGATGCAACTTTTTTAGACAAATACTTGCTGCATAATATCAAAAGCAAGTGAAGTTTTCCCTTGTCACCAGCTATGAAATGTCAGTGGGATGAGGAGACGAGGTAGTCTTGGAAATTTGGAGGTTCAAAACATTTTCTCGGGCGGTCAACTTTTTCATCCTTGAACTACATTCTTTCTGTTCCGACAATTTTTTTATGTAAGAGTTTTCGGACATAGATCTCTACTAATTTGATAATCAATCTTGATATTTTTCTTTTTTTGCAGGGTTTTCCGGGGCAGCACCTGTGAAAGTTTGTGCCTCTATAAACATGGTGACAATTTTGCGGTCGAAAAGCTTCTTTATTGCATTGAATTTCTAAAATAATCAGAAGATTCGATTGATTCGGCTCATACATGAATTACCAGCTTGGACCACGTGTACATCGGGAGCCAGGATCCTAACTTCAACTGAAATTAATCATACAGAAGTGCGAATTTATTTGATTGCTTCTTGAAGTCTTGATGCATAATTCATCTTGAAAAATGTGATTATTCAAAAGGAATCTGGAAATTTTAGTTTACGATGCCATCGAGCACGAATATTGTACGGTAGAACGCACACTGATTAAACATGCCAATTTTAGCAGGAAAAATGTATATTACTGTATATTCAAGTCAACAAGCACTGAGGAACCGCCGTTACGTAAGAAATGAAAATGAACGAGTGAGCATGAAATATGAAGTCACTCGACCTTGCCACAGAATTTATGCAAAATTGGCTATACACGCACATTCCGACAGCACACCACATCATTCTGAATTTAAAATGAGATCGCCGCCGCTTGAATGGATATCAATAACACTTTTGTGTGGGAACTGTTCTGTACCTTCTTCAAGTTTATTTGAGGTACTGTATTTGAATATGTTACCTTTGGATCGTCTAATTAGCTTTCTTTTAACCTGAAGAATCTACGAGTCTTGAGGACCCCCGCATGCCATATGTTGGGTGAAAAATGCCCCCAAAAGAAAATATTGCGAATAATATAGACTGAAATAAGAAACTCTTTGTTTTGCATTTCAATATAAGTAATTTTATAAAATCCTCTAATATGTAAACTAGCACACAGGAGCAATCGGATCACTTCTTCATTCCCTTCACTTGATCTTTATTACTTTTCATCTTCCGTATTATTTAACTTTCTCAGGTTTTCATGAAACTTTTATGAGCAGATTGCAAGAGGTAATAGGGGCTATCAAAACAAATTCCAGGAATTCATAATTTTTGCATTCTCAATCAATTCTGGATCAATTTTTAATTCCTCTTCACTTAATCGTCTCATGACTTTTCACATATTATTCAACCTTCTCAGGTTTTCATGAACCTTTCGTGGACAGGCTGCAAGAGTGAATATAGAGGCTATTAGAATAAATTCCTGGATTTAAAATTGTTTTATTCTAGCCATTTTGATTGGCACAATTCCCTAGAGCTTGTAAGGGATAGTCGTCCCGCAATACCCGTTATATAAATTAATAAAAATAACGCTGCCGCTGCGCAAAAAATCCCGCAACGGGAAATCCTGTTCGGATTTCCCGATTGCGCAATGAAAATCCACCCGTCCATTTTCTAACCTATTTTCTACACAGTCTGCTCGTTCGTCTCGAAGTGTGCACTTCTGTTGTGTTCTGTTGCGAAATTTCTGTTTGCGATTATTTTTGATTTTTGAAAGTCTCTTCTCTTGAAATATATTATTCTGTTTCTCTTTTGGGATTCTGCCAAGAATCCCCTGCCCTGTTCCCGGGCGGATTGAGTCTTGTATTCATTTTTTATCCTTTTCATCTTTGTGATTAACTTTCCATCACAAAATTGGTAGCAGAGCGTGGTTCAGTTAAAGATTTGTCCTCTAATTTGCAAACTTAGAAAGGTTCCAGTAATTCTTCCCCAACAAAGTAAAACCAATTTAATTCCAAGGTTTAAAAATAAACGTTAATATTAACGTCAAATTGCTCTTCGATACGCGAAAAGTGCATCAAAGGGTTATAGCTCATCCACCATCATGACTCGTCGTCCAGGGAGACCCAAGAATGCCACAGCACCGGGTACCGTGAGTAACTTAAATACGGAACAGCAACAACCCAACGATGATATTCCGATCCCACAAGAAAACGAAGAGCAAGCTGTAGTTATTAATGAAGTAGAAGTACCTAACTCTGAAATTGAACCAATAGAACCTTTGCTCGACGATGATGATGAAATCATGGCTGACCCCATACCAGAAGATAACGTCCCAAACGAAACGTCCCATGTCCCACAACACAACGCAATATCGAACATCGCTGTCGGACTTAAGCAAATAGTCGTTACCATTATACTAAGGATAGCACAGTTAATTAGAATCGCTGATAGATTACACCCAATGCCCAGTACCGATTCAAAAAACCAAGAATACGGAAAGCTTCAGAGAGATTTTACCGAATTGCTTACCTTATTGGCTACGGCAGAAAAGGACGGTATTGATCAGGTCAATCGGACTAAAATACTTCAACTCCAAAAGGAATTAACTAACATTGTCGTTACCCCCTTGGATGAGTTAGTCGATAATTGGCCCAACATCCGTCCCTCATCACAAGTAGTCTTAGAGATTGAACTCCCAATGTCATTGTGCCCCCGTCAAAATATTAACACTCAAGCGCCATCTGTTAGCGACATTCATCTGAATCACTCCAATGCCCCTCTATTTACTCGGCAATCCTTTCAACACAATGTTACGCATCTATCGTCTTCGCATAATACACACAAGGATGGAGCTTCCTCCTCTGCAACTAAAGCCAATAAAATGAAATTTCTAGGCATAAACCCAAAGGATACTAAGAATACTTTGAAGGAAGAACTAAAAAACTATGGGACTGGATCTCCTATTGATTTGGGGAATCAAGGATCTACTGCATTTGCTAAAAACTACCATGATTCGCTCCAGTCCTTTTTCACGAAGTTCAGCAGTGAACCCGATGAAGAACAAACTTTCGAAAGGGTTTGGACTCAGTTTCGACATATTCACGAAGCCCCAAAAGCTCAAATCAAACCTAGAGAGAGAATCAATCTATTTTTAATGCATTTTGAAGGTAAGGCTAAAAAGACGTGTTCACAATATCAAGGAAGGAATACTGATAATGATTATCTTGGTATGTTGCAGACAATGTTTGATAAGTATGGTAATGTTAATTTGTTGAGAGACCAATTAATCAAAGAAATTGAATGACTTCCCCGTCCCAATGGTTCCTATGAAGAAGCTGGAGCTTATCTTGAAGAAGTCTTAGAGCAATTCATTTGTCTGAACAATATTTGTATGACCCCCAAAGAAACACAGCAACAAATTTGGCCATCTGTTATCGACCACCTTAAACACGATACCTTCCTCGATACTCTCGCTAATTCCATATCCCTAGCAGATGATGTTACCGACAAAACCCTGGATGAATGGGAAGAACTTCCTGAAAGTCGCTATCGATGGCTGATTAGTTACTTCTTAGATGCTTCCAGAACCCAACCAGGAACTAATGAATATAATGAAAAGTTATTGTCCTTCAAGATTTCTGAAAAAATTATAGATAAACCTAATAAAGGTGTTGAAAAGAAAAAGGAACCTGAAATCATTACGGTACCCACCACTCAAGAGCCTCCACAACAAAACAATCCTGTCCCTGTATTCCAACAACCCACGACATCGGCTAATCAAGATTTAACAAGAATAGCACCTAGGCAATTCTCGCAAGGAAATACACAAGGATGGTCCTCAAATCCCAGACCATGCCTGTATTGTAGAGGAAATCACAGTTTATTCGATTGTTCTAAAACCATTGATGAAAAACGAAAGGTTCTAGGTAATCAAATGCGCTGCCATAATTGTCTGCGAACTGGTCATCGTTCTTATGCCTGTCCCCTCCAAACTAATTGTAAGAAATGTAATCAAAGACATCACACATCTATCTGCGATTCCAATGGATCCCAATACAACCAACGAAACAATGGTAGACAAGATAACTGATTTCACCCATATCAAAACAGGAACAGATCTCAAAATTCCCAATCACAACAACAAGTAGATATGTCCACCTTTCCAGACTAATTGTAAGAAATGCAATCAAAGACATCACACATCCATATGCGATTCCAATGGATCCCAATACAACCAACGAAACAATGGTAGACAAGATAACCGATTTCACCCATATCAAAACAGGAATAGATCTCAAAATTCCCAATCACAACAACAAGTAGATATGTCCACCCTGGATAAAGCATTACAAGAAGTTCGAAATTTTCAACTATCCATACTGCCCATCCAACGTTTCTTTGCCATGGGTTTCCAACAAAATAATCCAGGAGGATCTGGTCAATCTCAGGAAAATCCCACTATTCCAAACTTGTCCCAATTGTCGATACAACCCCCAGCGGTAAGACCAGCCATAGAAGGCATTCAATCTGAATCCAGACAAGAGAATCAACCTAATTTATGACTAGAAGTGGTTCAAATAAAAGCATACCCAATATCTAGTATTTCTTCTACCTTTTTGGAGTCCACAGAAGCCATTCATGCAGATACTGGACGAAATATATACATATTACTTGACTCCGGAGCACAGATCAATTTGATTACTAAACGACTTGTTGATGAATTAGGATTGAAGGAACACAAAACAAAGCGTAATTATACAATCATGGGTGTCAACAACGAAAGTCTTGGACTCCAATCTTGTTCTTATGTTGAACTATCGCTAAGATCTAGAATTAACGAAAATTTTCAACTAAGGACTCATGCTGTTGTAGCACCCCTTAAAAATAGCTGGAAGGGAAAGAACCCAACATCCCTACAACACTTTAGTGTAAATGTCAACCAACTTGCTGACCCTCGAATCTTTGAAAAAAATCATATCACCTTTGACTTGGTGCTGGGGGGCAGAGATTTAATCCCCATCTTTAACGTACCAAAGCCCACCATGTATCGTACAGATGTGTTTCAGCTCATGAGTACTAACTTTGGAATCGTCCCAAGAGGAACTCCAGATATATCACAATGTGAGACACACAAACCCGAAACTACCTTTCATACCTATTTATCCCAAGGCGTTGAGACGGTAGAAGATGAGATATTGAATGCAAAGATACTCCAAAATATGGAATTAGATAATTTACTTTACAAAGAACCACGAGACGAAGTGATTGACGAAAAGGCAGCCTATGAGGAATATATGACTAAACTTAAAATCATTGATGGCAGAATTGTAGCACCCCTCCCCAAACGAGACTGCTTTGAAAAACATTGTAACCCCAATCTAAAAATGGGTGAAGCTCGCATAAGAGGCGTGATAAGAACATTAGAAAAGGGAGACCGCCTATCGGAGGAATACAAAAAATTTATACAGGAATGGATAGATAATGGAGTCATTACACCAGTTGAACTTCACGACCTGTACAATCGAAATCGACCCTTCACCGAATTACCTCATCACGGAGTAGAAAAACCAAACAGTACATCCACCCCCTTGCGAGTCGTTATTGCCGGAAATGCCGCTGATAGAAATAAGGCAGCATGTAACGATATTTTTGAAACTGGTCCAAAAATACTCCCCGACCTTGTTAGCATCCTACTTCGAATGCGCTTTGCAGATTGCATAGGAATAGCTGACGTAAAGAAGGCATTCGTACAAGTACAACTTGAAGAGCAAGATCAATGGGTACTGATTATTAGATGGCCTGAAAAACAGACGGATGGAAGCTACTCTTTCAAATTTTTTCGATTCTTACGTTTGCCTTGGGGAATAAATTGTGCCCCATTCATTCTGAATGCTTGTATCAGATTTGTGTACCGGAACGCTGTCAAAACTGGCATATTGTGTAAGGAGGCCGAAGAAGAATTATCCAATAACACATATGTAGATGACGTTCTTGTAACCGGAAATACCCCACAAGAAGTTCAGCAAAAGTTAGATATGGCCTGTGAGGCATTAAAGCAGGGGGGCTTCATCTTAACAAAATTCAAACTATCGGGAACAACTGATGAGGAGGAAAGAGAAACATTTAAGATCTTAGGAACCTCTTATGATCCTAATGATGACACAATAGCAGCATCTATCGACAAACTCATGAATTTCAGCAAATTCACACAATTAAGTCGACGTCAAGCCACTAGGAGGAAAGAGAAACATTTAAGATCTTAGGAACCTCTTATGATCCTAATGATGACACAATAGCAGCATCTATCGACAAACTCATGAATTTCAGCAAATTCACACAATTGAGTCGACGTCAAGCCACCGCTATTTTAGCAAAATTGTTCGACCTCCTAGGATTGAACACCCCTCTAATGATGACACAATAGCAGCATCTATCGACAAACTCATGAATTTCAGCAAATTCACACAATTGAGTCGACGTCAAGCCACCGCTATTTTAGCAAAACTGTTCGACCTCCTAGGATTGAACACCCCCTTCCACACCCAATCCAAATTGAGCCTGAGACAGTACCTTAATGACAATCCGAAAGCAGATTGGAATTCTAAGTTGACAGAAGATGAAAGTAATGTATTTCAAAAAATAGCCCTAGACTCAATAGAAGCCTCCAAATTAAAATATCCTCGAGCGCTTAAGGTGAAAAACGAAATCCAGGGTGAGCTTCACGCCTTTTCAGACGCAAGCGGCTCCGCCACCGCAGCAGCCATATACTATGTATCTCGAAGTAATGAAGAAACAAAGGTAAGCCTAGTATGGGCTAAATCCAGATTAGTTCCTCAAACCGAGAAAAAGAAGGAAAACAAGGAAATACGAATAGGGAAATCAAAAAAGCCCAAATCTCCACGAAAGAAGGACGAAACCCTAAAGATAAACCGTATTGAACTCACAGCAGCCTGTCTGGCCATCGAGATCATGAAGATTGTTAAAAAATCCCAAAAATTTATCAACTGTGATATATATTATTGGACAGATTCCATGGTAACTCTTAATTGGATATATGCATCAAGTAACATCACTCCCTTATTTGTACAATCGAGAGTAAAAACCATTCTAGAGGAGTCTGATAAAACCCAATGGCGCCATGTCCCAGGTATAGACAACCCCGCGGATATAGCATCTCGAGGATGCCCAATCGAACAACTCAAAGACAACACGTTATGGAGAAATGGTCCGACATGGCTTACTACTAAGAGTGAATGGCCAGAATCTAGAATGTCCGTTTCTATCTCACTAGATTCCACTAAAGAACATGAAGAACTTAAGATACAGCGAGAACTCCATACTATCCAGAAAATGTTCACAGGAATCTTCAAATGGGATGGTATCATTAGCAGAATAGCCGCTTGGAAAAGATTCATTGTATTCATGCCGATTTTAATAGCAGCCGGATTTTTTAAGCATAGAA
>CAJPEX010003209.1:0-21650 GCA_905338405.1 Notodromas monacha | reverse complement strand
AAACAAACGAAATTTCATTTTTCACCAGAGGGAAAAGAAAACAATCTTCGAGAGGTGGCCTCGAAATCGAATCCATCACGGTAAATTGACGGGTGCCAAGGAAAAAAAGGCAAAATTCGAGAAACATATCCCTGATTTGATGACTCAAACTGGGAGAGGAACACTGGGGGGGGGGGGAATCGAATGAACACCGAGACAGACAGAAAATCATTCTCAACTTTTTGTGACGGATTCATTTGAAATTATCGAACCATTCGAGATTTCCATTTTTCATCGCAACAAAAAAATCTTTTAATAGTAGACTTTCAAAACTGGAGCACGTAGTAAATTGAAGTATTTTTTCGGAAAGTTAAATTAATTTAATGCGCATTTAAACAATTCAAGGTTTCACTGGATGCAAATCGACAAAATCTTTCTCCACTTCTTGCGACGCGTTCATTTGAAATCATTGGAACTTTCGAGGCATCCGTTTCATCGAGACAAAAAAAACTTTCAGAAGCATATTTTTAAAACTTCAGCAAGTCGTCGATTTACATTTTTTTTTTCAGAAAGCAGAACTACTTTGATGAGCATTTATTCGATTTCTGTCAAGGTTTCTCTGGATGAAAACTGACGAAATCTTTCTCCACTTTTCGCGACGCCTTCATTTGAAATCAGTGAAACTTTTCCGGCATCCTTTTCATCGCGACAAAAAATCTTACAATAGTAAAAAATAATAAAAATAAATAAAAAAATGTGAGCAGGTTTTTCAAAATTTATTGAAGAAGCTTTTCACTTTTGAGACCAACACTAATTCAACGCGCATTCAATCAAGTCGTTCAAGGTTTCGCTGAATTAAAACTGAAGACCATGCTTTTCCCCAGTGAACTTCAACTTATGAAGGTTTCTTGTTCTGGGAAACCCGGCAGCGATACTTGGCACTCAGAATTTTTCTTGCTTCGGGGCACTCACTTTGATCTAATTGAAGGTTACAGAAAACTTTTTTCCGACTTATTTCTATAACCATTCTGTGAAGCTCAAAGAAATATTTTGTAATTGGAAATATTCAGTTGAAGGCGCGAGACGAGCGCCAAAATGTAAAAAAATTCGCAGAAAACTTCTTTCGTCAGCATTTCAAGAAAGCGCGAAATGTAAAAATGTAAGCAGAGGTATCTTACAATTTTGCGCAAAATTGAATGCCTTCTTTCACCGCGAAGATGTTTTCAAAATAAAATTCTCTCCAAGTTTGTCTCCCCTTCTGATTTAAAAGTGCAAGATACAGCAAATAGTCATAATTACAGTATCTGCATCAAGAAAAATAAGAACAAATATTATAACTCTGACTACCGTAATTTGATGATCGCAGAAATTTACTCTTGAAGCGTCGTAAATACCAACAACTTTTCATTAGATTTCCAACTACAAAGTGATGCAGTCTCATATTCTGGCGCGCAAAAAACGTTTCAAATTTTGCAGAAAACATTTTTTCATGCAAATTGCGAGAAAGAGTGTGTGGTTATTGGAGGCCTTTTTTCTTCGCACAGTTTTCTTTCCTCCTAGAAGTTTTCTAAATCAAGCGTTGTTCTTCCCTGAATTTTTTCCATGCTTCTGATACTAAAGCGAAGGCTCGAGGATGATTAGTATCCGAAACAACTCATATCAAGCCCCCCAACCAGAACGAAAAAAATATAAAAAATTTGTGGGAATATTACAGTCCTGAGTAATTGAGTATTCCCTTCTCAGTGGCGAGGCGGGCATTTCAATCTCTGCCACGCCGAATCGACTCCCGCGGGAAACGAGGAAGGAGGGCGGATTTCTCAGCCAGAGAGAGGCCCTGAGGCGAAGGTTCGAAAAACCTTCTTCCCCAGGATTACCAAACGATCCGCGGAAAATGCTCATCCCCCCCCCCCTCCTCTTCTCTTGGTGCTGCGGGGGTGCAATTAGACCGCATCTGCTGGTCACCATACACCTGCCTGACAAGGGCTCCTGTTTCCTTCATCCCCAGCCACCAACGGCTCAATTGCACCCCGCATCAACCTGCTTCTACTTCTTCTTCATCTTCTCTCTCTCCCCCCCCCCCCCTTCGAAGCACCGCCAATATTCATTAGTTTCGACATGGAGAACAGGGCAAAAAAAAATATATATATGAGCTCATTCATGGTATCTGCCATCTTGTCAAACTTGACTCATCCCATTTTTCAATCCAATAAATAAATTTAAAAAAAACACAGCCACAACGAATTTTTCCTGATGGCCAATATTCTTCAGTTTCGACTTGGAGAAAAGGGCAAAAAATATATGAGCTCATCTATGGTATCTGCCATCTTGTCCAACTTGACTCAACCCATTTTTCAATCCAATAAATAATAAAAAAAAAATACAGCCCATGCTTTCGGCAAATTGAAGATACGCAGAAGGTAAATGTTTCTCTTGTAAATAAACCAGATAACATTGTACATGTCTCTACAACTACTGTACCTCGTTTATAACGATTTTCTGTGTAAAAGGAATTTATTGGGGTCCGATTTTGGTTATCTATTCATGTTACAGGGATTCTCCAAATGACATTCTCTCGACAACGAATTTTTCATGATGGCCGATATTCTCAAGTTTCGACTTGGAGAAAAAGGGCAAAAAATATGAGCTAATTTAGTAATTTATGGTATCTGCCATCTTGTCAAACCTGACTCTTCCCATTTTTCAATAAATAATAACAGAAAAAAACACGGCCCATGATTTCGGAAAATTGAAGATGCGCAGAATCAGAGGATCAATTTTAAAAAAGCTGATATTATTGTTCAAACATTTTGTAGCTCGGCAAGAAAATTCAATGGCCTTTTCTTGGCACTTTTTCATATTTCTAATGTTCCTTTAATCCAAAAATTGAAATAGTTACCGAGAATGATGAAATAAATAGTCGTTATTTTCCTGACTCGGAATTTCTTGAAAGAATTCAACTTGGCCATTCAGATTCAACAGTGAAATTTTAAAATTCTCAGCAACAAAAAGTCACACAAGTCTTGTCCGACTCATCCCAACTAGGAATTCACTAAACAAAGAAACTCATCGTGAAACACTTTCTTGAGATAATAATCACCTCAAAAATTAAAGAGACACAGAAGCAATACTTGTTTCTCATACCATTTTTCTCAGCCATTCAAGAGTTTCCTCAACAAATTCTCGAGATACGAGAAAATTTCCAAACCGAGGGTAAACAAATTAAGACATTCGAGTCGCGACACTCACAATTATTCCAACAAACGACTTCTCCCACGGATCGTGAAATAAAAGCAGGATGAACCTGCAGGAAAATTTCAGTTGAAAGCCTATTTTTTCTCTCCAATTAGGCCCACGGTAAATTGCAAGTTATTCCGCCGTCATTAAGGGATGAGTTAATTTCGAAAGCATAGCAATTTTCCAACCGTTTTCCACCGGATGACGAGTGGGTTCACCCGGGCCGCCACGAAATAAAATAATGAAGAAAAAATATTTCCGGTTCTCGACAGTTTTTAAACCCACAAAACGGTTGAAAAAAGGGATTGGGGCCTTGTGTTTTAAAACCATCATTAAAAAGACTCGGTGATGAATTCCCAAATGACTGAGTCCGTGAGAAAACATTTTCTCCATCTGGAACATGCACACACACACACAACCCTGAAGACACTATTGTTGGTGGAGAAAAGTATGGGGGAATGGAACAAATAAAATAAAAATACATGTACGGGGTGGCTGAACCTTCTGCAACGAACCGAGCCCAAGCGTTGACAGCTGGAAATTAGCGGAAGACGATTTTCTGGCAACGGTCGCAGCCGATTTCACCTCACAGGAAAACTTGGCACCCATGAGGAGGGGGGGGGGGGAGAAAAGGTAAAAGGAAAAATAAATACCCACCAACAAGCACCTGGACCCGCGTGTGCAAAAGGGAACCAATCACCTTTTACGGGACCAAGACCCTGGGAGTCATTCCAAAAGTTCTGCATGGATAAAAAAATTAAAAATCCATCTAAGGGACTTGAAACTTTTGTTAATGTCCTTTTTTAATTTTCTCCGCTACTCCATGTACAAAAAAAATTACAGCGAGGCATATTGAAATTACACCACAAACTAAATTCATACCTGGCCTAACCAAAGTTTATAGTGTCATAATAAACGTGATCAACAGCAAAAAGTTATGACCAACATTGATAAAAACTAGTTAAAATTATTTCAACATGACTCTGATCATGATCAACTGAATCAAATCTCAGTCAGAACTGCAGTAGAACCAAAATGCTTACCTACACGACCCAGATTCAATTAATTTTTCCTCTTTTTAAATTCAAAAAGGCTCCTGTCAAATTTGTTTAATTTAAGACCAAAGAATACCTACTTCTTAGGACACATTTTCTTAATTTTCATGGGCACTTTCAAGCTTCCTGATTAAAATAAAAATTATTCTTGCATTTTCTCAAGGGAAAATTTGATTCGGCTAACAAACTTTCCTCTGGAACCAATCAAGTTTGTGAACCAAAACCCTGCTGTGTACACTACTCAAGTTTCCAAACTGTAGACAACCCAACTCTATCTTCTAAAAAAATTTAGTAGATTAAAAAATCAATCTAAACAACCAAGTTTTGAAAAAGGAAAAAATAACCTTAAACGTGGTGCGCATCTATTTCATTTGATCCGGACAAACAAACGGACAAGAAAGCGAGTTAATAAAAACTTGTTAATTAAAAAGGTAACACCTTCAGCAAGCAGAAAACTTTGGGATCCAGCAACCCGGGGGTGGACTGGGGCGGGGTACGGTTTTCGGAAGAAGGGCAAAAACTGTACTGTACTGCACGGTACAGTACAATATACAAAAGAAAGAACAGAGGAAAAATGGCAGAAAAAGGAAGCACGTCAAGGCGCCGGTTCGGTGATCGTTGGGAGGACATAATTGGTGGGGCCTCGGGGGCCGATATGGCAGGAAGCGACTTGGTTCAAAGACCCTCCGGTCTTTCGGCGTGTGGGAAAACCTTCGATGCCGGCACCAATTAAATTTTCTTCCCCCCCCCCCCCCCTGCACCACCACCATAGAGTTTTCATAATCCAGGACATGGCAAGAAAAAGATAACGTGGGAGACGCAATTTATGTCCGTGTGTGTGTGTGAGTGTGAGCTTGGGTTCTCTTGCCAAGGGTCAAAACTTTTCCGCTGCCCGAAGGGGAAATTATATCGCACACCCCACTTCTGGGCCTCGAGATTTATTCTTCTTCCTCTTTTTTTTAATCAGCATAATTGTTAACAGTCTTGTGAAAATTTCGCGTGTCAATCAATCTTTCGGAAAAGAATTGAACAGCTTCCAACGGATACGCGTGTCGAAAAAATTCGTACATACATGCTTGCGAAACTCAGCTTGTCACACGTCTGCATGGCGATTGGACTTTTTTCCCCTCTTTTTTTCCACACGTTTTCAGAGAAATAAATTTTCAACGAAACGCTATTTTCACAAAATATTTTTGGGGTTAAAAAACGGCTCCTTGATAACGGAGAAAAAAGATCGCAAAATATACTCGACGCTCCGAACGTAATTTCAGCAATTTAAAAAACCACTTCTTGAGTTCGTAAAAATAATTTACGAGGTCAAGTTTTGATGTTTATAAAGCTTTTGAAAAAATTCGAAATTTGCAACGAAAAATAAATTGGAAACCGTAACAACTTAATTTCAGATTATGAGTCTAGAAACGTCGAAATCCTCCCTTGAATTGTATACATTGGCCAGTGCATATTTTCGATGAAAATCTTTTGAAATGGATAAATACCGTCTCTTTCTAATTTTTACGGGAAAAAATCCTTGCCAAAAAAAGTACCCAGATTAGCCCATCATAATATTGAGGGTCACTGGTTATTAATCAAGGAAGAACCTGGACACTAATCAAGTCATTACATCCTGGCATTTGAAATATATTCCAGTCGTATTCTATTTTTAAAATTCACGAAAACATTTCCAGGTCATCCGTTCTTAGACCACAAAAAAAAACTTCGCGAAAAATCCTCGACACACATTTGCGAAAAAACAAATTATTACACTTATTAATTCATTCCAACGTCACATTCGAAATAACTCGTGGTCGTATTAATTTTGTTTTCAATTCGTGAAAACCTTCCCAGGCTTAAAGTTGATGACAATAAATTTCGAGAAAAAGCCTTGTCAAACATAAGGAGGGGGATATTCACTCGTTCACAAAAAAATACAATTTTTACACACATTAGGTCATTCCAAAGTCATATTCGCAGTACTGCAGTTCCTGGTCGTATTCAATTTTTAATTCGTGAAAACCGTTCCAGGCCGTAAGTTGTCGATGAAAAACTTCGCGAAAAATCCTTGACACACATGTGGAGGGAGAGGGAATGTTCACTCGTTTGCAAAAAAAAAGAAAAAAAAAAAGAATAAAAAAATAATACTGTAGTATCTTTCAAGGACGGATCATCAGAGCAAAAACTCCCGTGACAGGAAAGTTGCTCTACTACGTCTTCGTTAAGTCTGGTCTTGGAGGGCGACGACAGGGTTTCGCAATTCTTTCCTCCCCATTTGCCTTCCCGGAACCCAGACAACCCCAGACATTGTTTCCCGCTGAAACGAACCCTCCAAGGGGGTTCGCTTGTTCGTTCCTTCCTTCCCCACTTCTGGCTCCCAGATGCCATAAGTCACACGACACCGAAAAAACAACACAACTCCGGCTTCTTCTTACTTAGTAGTACAGTATGACGTCTAAATTTCCAACACAAGGTTTTTGTCTGAAGGAGAGTGAGGAAAAAATAGACAACAAAAAAATACACACGAAGACAGACTTCACGAAAATAGTTCCATGACGAAGAATAGAATGACTTCTGGCTAGACATTTCTTCAATTCCCACCTCCTCAAATTACACATGGGCTTCACAATTTTCCCTATTCTCATGAGAAATTTGCGAAAAAACTCGCAGAATAAATCAAGACAGTATGAAATACTTTCCGAAATTAAAAAATAAATACATTGAGGTGAATTCTGAAGCAACGCCACAAAAAAATTTCTGGAATACTTCACATGTCGGACTCGATGGCGGAAATAAAAATTGGGACCCGGACTTCTCTCATTCAAACGCTAAAAATCTGCAGAAATTTTGAGAGTCCGAAAATAAAGTCTTAATTGAGCGACCGTGTTTTTTTGTTCAGATTGACGAAAATACATTCTTTGCTTCGCAAAAAGATAAAACTTGAGATACTCTCCTTGTCGGCAAATGATTGTTGCTCATCGTTTGAAAAAAGAAATCGTTCCTAGAAATTCTCCCGATTTTTTTCTTCTCAGGCTGTCAGAAACTTTTTTCAAGTCACATCACGCCCAGGCATCCAATTCCAAACTTGAAATATATTCATGAAAACTGCTACCAAAGGTTTGACAATTTATAATACTTTCTTCTACGAATAAAAACGCGGTTTAAAATAAAAATTGCTTCCATAAATTCTCCCCTATTTTTTTGCTGAAAAACAGTCATTCCCAAGTCGTCTCACGACAAGGAAACAAGAAGAGCGAAACATCCCTTCTCATGAACACCCCATTTCCGCGGATAACTTGTGTACCAGTGAGCAAAATGACATGGCGGGGTTCTCCTAGGGGTTGGGTTGAGAAAAGGGGTCGGGACTGAGTCCCAGGGGATATCAGTTGACACTTGGAGAAGGGGAAACGCAATTGTCAACCGGTCATTTCGCCCGGGAATAGTTTCTGGACTTTGTTTCAAACGAGGACACAAGGGTTCTCCTGTTTTTTTTTTCTGAACCAGCTTTCCCCCTCCGGAAATGGACTGAAAGGAAGGAAGAGAAAAAGTACAAGTTTCTTCGCAAATTGTAACCCTTGGAGGAACAGGAAAACGTTTGTTCAGTATTCATTCCGGTTCTCAGGAGAAAATTCTGCGAATAAAAATGCCTCTGCTGAAAACAATTTTCAAAGGTGAAATTTAGCCGATTTTCAACAAGAAAGCACAGGAAGGGATTTCTTCAAGATAAATTCCGGTTTCCACGCGAAAATGCCGCACACGAAAACGCCACAGCTGAGAAACATTTTTAAAATAAGAGTCAATTCGCAAGGTTTGGTTGAACATAAAAGCGCAAAAAAGGGTCTGTTCAATATCCCCTCCAATTTACACGAGAAAATGTCGCAGATAAAAATGCCACAGCTGAGATAAGTAAAATTGAGTCGTTCGACGAACAGGAAAACACTTTTCTAAGTTTCATTTCAGCTTGGATTGAAAGTCTGAAAAGATAAAATTTATATTTTTTCATAGCACCCGCAATTTCGCACGCATAAACTCGGGATAAATACTTTCACTCACAATAAACAAATATTTATGGTTTCGGTTCACGAATAAAAAAAAAATGCCCTAAAATGTTGCTTCACACATACAAACATATGTCGCAACTTGGAAACCTCTCTACTTTTATTTTTGATTCACGGCACTTGAAATCCTCCTGATGAAGTCAAAAAGAAATACGAACCAGGAAAAATTATCAACAAGTACATCCTTTGAAAGATAATTTTTCACACTTGACATTCTGAGGTACATCCTCAACAAGTTTCACGTTTATCTCGATCACAAATTTCTGCCAAAAGGATTATGCACCGTAATTCTTTCTCGGGCAGCGCAGAACTCTGTTCTATGACTGATGGAACCCTTCAGAACTGAAATTACATCTGATGTAAAAGTTCCGCCGAGGAAAAACACAAGTTCGTCTCCTTCTTTTCAAAAAACAAAATTGACAAAAAACATAGGATTCTTTTCTCCCACTCAGTTACAGAGACTCAATTCCGACGAGATTCTCTTCATGAAATACGGAGGCTTTCGTTCGTCGATCGATAACAATGTGACCCAGTTTCAGAACTACAGTATTCCTGACCTTTTCTACGTCGAATACGTACGCAATAATTCTCAGAATTCCGTTGATTCAGTACACCACATAGAAATCAACAAGAGAAAAAGGACTGAGCAAAAAATCTCTGCGTAAAAAAAAAAGCTCCGAGTATCTCAAATGCATGCTTTCTTCTAATGGAGACCTAAATTAATTCGTCATTTTATTCTTTCGCAAAAATTTGATTTAGAGAAGGTTACATGGAAAAGAAATATATTAACATGAAAAATAATACTGAAGATATAGAGACCCCCAGATGTGGACATAATTGGTACATCAAGATTGTCCCCGAGTCAAGTCTTGTTTTCCCATGGACTTACATTATATAAATTTTTAATTGGCGTTTTATGGAAGAAATATTCTTCAGAATTCCATGAAATAAATTTTTTGCCACTTGAATTTGATTCAGTGAATATTTTTTCAACCCAATAAGAACATTTGGAGCATTGAATAGTGTACATCAGTACAGTACACTGAAATGTTGGCATCTGTAAAAATAACATTCACAGTTGGAAATACAGTATCTGTTTCTCTCAATTAAGATTAATAAAAGTCAATTTTCCTGAAACTTATTGGCAATTTTATAATGCAATGTCTGCATGACGAGTCAGTTTCCATATGTTGGGCCTTTTTCATGCCTTTTCGTTGAAAAATAAATGTCCCTATGTTGAGTTGTCCACATGTCAGGGTTGTGTCCGTATGCAAGGGTCTCACTGTAATGCTAATTTTTTTCAGGGAAGAACTGGGTCATTGGGTGATTTCGACCACGTGTTTCCCGCCTGCCTTTTTTTCTAAGTTTTCCTGATTTTTTTTTAAATGACAGAAACAAAACCAGAGAAAAAAAGGCCAAGACCCAATTTTTCGTCACCTTATCCAGGCCTTCATAAGAGTATATAATGGAACCTTCCCTGAAGGGGAATAATGAGGATTATATGGATATACGATATATATATTTTTTTTTTCGCGGTGAAGAATAATGTGGAAGGGAAAATTCGGGCCGAAAATCCCGGGTTTTCACACGACGCCTGAGCCCCGGTCATTAGTCGCGCAATTTCCCGTCATGGTCCATCACATCCCAAAAACTCCCCAGTCAACCCCGGCATTTTCAACCCTGGCCCGAAGGAAAAATACCCGTGCCCCCGGACACATGGCACACTGTGGTCGGGTTCATAGCGTGCGCAAGGGCGAAGAACCAAAGGTTTTCTTCGTCTCCTTCTCCCCCGAGATCCACTTATGAATTTTCTCGCCTGTACAGTCCCTGTTCCGTAATTCCACTAAATTTTCCAACTCTACAAAAAAATTGTCCCCATTTTCCACAGACACGAAAAAATATGTATCACAAGAAAATGACTCATACAGTAGGGGATATTTTTGCTGATACGACACCCCTGCTAACATATTTTCGACACAAAAAATGGGGGTTTAAAGCGTTCCTGCACCTGTTTTCAGATCCGAAACTGAGATCCGATTTGCAAATATTCTGGGGGCATAAACTGTATCATTTTTTTCTTCTAAAAACTCCCAAATTAAGTATTTCCAGACTGTCTTTGAATAAGAGAAGTTCAACTCTGTTTCAAAATGCCAATCATGCATGAATCATGAAAAATTTTGCCGATTAGGTCACAAATAAATTCTTTTACTGAGATCCGATTTGCAAATATTCTGGGGGCATAAACTGTATCATTTTTTTCCTTCTAAAAACTCCCAAATTAAGTATTTCCAGACTATCTTTGAATAAGAGAAGTTAAATGCCAATCATGCATGAATCATGAACAATTTTGCCAATTAGGTCACAAATAAATTCTTTTTAATTAACCCTCACTAATCAGACTAAATTTGCTTCATAAAAAAAAAAATCCCAAATTCAAATTTCCCGGAGTGTCTCCGAATTTCAAAAGTTCAACTGCATTTCAAAAAGGTCAATTAAGTCACAAATCAATTCTTTTTAATTAACCCACACTAATCAGGCTAAATTTTCTTCATTAAAAAAACTCCCAAATTCAAATTTCCCAGAGTGTCTCCGAATTTCAAAAGTTCAACTGCACTTCAAAAAGGTTCATTAGCTCAGTCATTGTTTCCCTCCCCCCGCTCGGGCTTCTTCGCAATGACGTCAAGAACCTTTTGTTTCTTCCCAACAACTGCGGAGGGCTCATGGAAGAATCCTTCGGATTACAAATTCAAATGCCTCTTGGACAGGTTTACGTCCACACACAGATCCGTACGTCGTCGACAAAACGGAATAAAATGGGAGGAAATCCCGCGGCTTTTCTATTCACCGCCCATCAGATAACGAATGCGTTCTACGGGGCGAGAGGAAGGAAATTGGGGATGCGGTGACCCGGGTCTCTCAGCAGCCTCTCGATTTTTATATACCTTCCACCTGTGGAAAAACCAAGAGATATGAAGTTCCTACACCAAGTTCTCGACAACAACAACCGAGAGAAATTAAATGCAGTTCCAAACAGGAAAAGAAAAAAAACCTAGAAAATTTCTCTCAGTGAACGGCAAAGTCAACTCTTGCAAAAAATGTCCTCACGAGAGTATCTTAATCAAATTGCGCGGCGAAATTCGATTTTTCCACCAAGACAAAAGCAAAGCAAAAAAGGACATGGTCTACAACTCTACATAATGGCTAAAAATTTTCGATAGAAAATTGACTTTCATGAACGGCAAAATCTACAATTGAAAAATGACTGCCCAGAGTATTTTAATCAATTCGCACGGCAAAATTCGATTTTTCCGCCAAGAAAATTAAGAAGCAAGAAAAGGACATGGCAGCAAATTTTCGATAGAAAATTGACTTTCATGAAATATGAAACGGCAAGATCAACTCTTACAAAAATTCCCGCCAAGGAACTTCAATTAAATTGCGCAGCAAAAATTCAATTTTTTCGCCAGGAAAAAAGGACATGTTCAATAGCATAGCATCAATTTTTTCACAGAAAATCGACTTTTACAAATGATAAAACGGAAAAATCAACTCATATAAAAAATGTTCTCCGAGAGTATTTTAATGAAAGTGCGCAACATAATTTAAACTTTTCGCCAAGAAAAAAAAGGAAAGAAAAAAGGACATGGTCTAAAACAAATTCTGAATTTTCATTTGAAAACGAACATATTCGACATAAAACGATGTTCTTTGTTCACGTGAAGGTGCAATTCCTAAGTTGCTTGAAATTTTTGCGAACACACAGCTAAAATATAGTCTATCAGAATTTTGAGGGAAACACAATTCAGTGAAATTTTGTCTCAACGAAGTTTTCGGGACTTGAAAACTCGTGCTGTTACAACAAAAAATCGTACATGGAAGGACCTCAAAAATCGTTATGCAAAAGTAATTTTTTATTACGATATGTATTACTGTATAAATTTTGTTACACTTTTTTTACCAATTCGATGCACTTCTGCGTAAATTTCACTCAATATTTAAAAAAAAAGGCTGCGCAGTACCTTTTCTGGAAATATTCAAGAACTCGTTTCACGGCGTGGTAAAAATTCAAGGCGGACCTCTTGGAATGTTACTCAAGTCTAGAACCAACAGTTCTAGATCATGGGTTCCGATTTTTGAAAAGACCCTTGGGTACGTTTTCAGGTATCAAGCCTCGGCATCTCGGCCAGACTTCCTTCAGGTTGCGCAATTTATTCAACCAGGGGGCACCATTCGACAGGTTTGCTTCTAGCTGCTTCTTACATCCTCACGACAAAGCCATATACTGTAACTTCGGTACAACAACAGCATAGAAAAAAATAGATACTGTAGAATTTTAGATCGTTGCCAAAGAATCTGAGGTTTTTCCCTGATAAACCGGGTTTCGATTACCCAAGAAGGTGCGTCCGATACAAAAAACCCCGCTTCCGAGTTATTAAACACGAAGCCTGCGCACTTCCCTTTTCTTAAATGCTGGCCCCTCGTCAAAAAACATTTGGCGTTAACGGAAAAGTTTAACAGTTTCCAGTCTCGTTCTTTCTGTTTTCTTTGTAGTTAAATGATACCAAATAGCTCCTTGTTCTCTAGGCTGGATTTTCTCACAAATTTTCTCGGAAAAAATTTAAACGTAAAATAATGGGAATAATTCCATCCAGGATTATCTTTTTTAAACCTTCGCAAGATGAAATAAATCCCATTTAAACTTCACAGGATTGTTTGCGATTACAAATTGCACCACGATAGACACCGAAGAAAAACAAGCAAAGCAGACGGTTCAGGAAAAGTACAGTAGTTTCCTCAGTTTTTTCTCAGACAGAAAAAATGCAATTTCCTTTTCAATTTTCGTAACGAAGCACTTGAGAGTTCAAGTGATTATCGACGAGTCAAAATCGCAATTATGGCCACGAATCACAGCTAATTACATCGAAATACCTTTTCAACACAGTGAACAACTACCTCGCCAAATACACATTAAATCCTTTAGCAAATTCATTTGGGCGGCTAAAAAATAGATCGGCTTTCTGTTGAAACACGTGAAGCAGTAAGGTTCCAATCTTTTTCCTATTATTTTCGCAAGAAAAAAATCCAGGAAAAAATTTCTTTCTCAAATTCCCGGCGTGACAGTCACCCACTGATTGTTTTCCCGTCATCGCGCGGGAACCGAATTAAAGCCACTAACAATGGAAAAAACGCGTCGACACTATAAAAAAAATTGTGATGATAAAATAAGCCTTAAAAAATGTAAGACAGTACAGAAAAAAACTGGAACATTCACACGATGATAAAGAAAAAGTAGGGGAAAACAGGCAAAATGTTCTTCCCGAAGCTTCATCCGGTTCTTGGCGTTAACAAGCCGCGATTTGGACGCGATGAATCTTCTCTGGACCATAACGACACACTTTATTATCTCTCTCATTTCTTCTTTTCCTCAGGGGAGGAAAAGCGAAGAAATCCGGATAGTTGATGAGAAAATCCGGGAAATATCCTCAGATTGTCGGTCGGAAAAAACTAGTCTCAGAGGAGAACTTCGTAAGAACGCGAAGGAAGATCATGGGATGCTTCGCGAACACGGACTCAATTTCGGGATTTCTTCTCGAGATAAATTTCCTCCAAACCATTCAAAAAGATAGGAAAATGTTCAAATATATTGATTGATACTAAAATTTTGTCATACATCATATTTCAAATATTCATCACATCAACAACTGCAAAAAAAACTAGTCTCAGAGGAGAACTTGGCAAGAGCGACAGGAAAGATCATCGGAAGCTTCGCAAATACTGACTCATTTCTGGGATTTCTTTTCCGAGATAAATCCTCCACTTCATTAAAAAAGGATAGAAAAATGAGTCAAATATGTTCATTGATATTGAAATTTCGTCATACATCACATTTCAAATTTTTTTCTCTCATTGACTGAAAAAACTAGTCTCCGATGAAAACCTTCGAGAAGACATGGAAAGATCATCGGGTGTTTTGCAAAAAAGGAATAAATTTTGGGATTTCTCCTTTAGATGTATTCCTCCACATTATTCAAAAGAACAGAAACATGTGTCAAATATGTTGAATAATATTGAAATTTCATCATTCTTACAAGGAGAGCTTGTAAGAAAATATCAATAGGTGATTCGCAAGTACCGACTTAATTTTGGGATTTCTTTTTGAAATAGATTCCTCCAATTTTCAAATATTGATGATTGATGCAAAAATTTCGTCATACAACATCACATTTCAAATATTTTCCGCTCATCACCTGGCACAGAAAATCCCCTTAACCCGGCAATTTTGAAACCAATTATTTTCTTCAGAAGAAATAGCATCCGATTATCGTTCGAAAGGCTGCAAAAATTCGATATTCTCAGAAAGATTATGCATATCCGTACAAACGCTTAACTGAAACATAAATTTCCATCTCGCGTTGAACGAAGTGTTGGTTTCATAGTCGAATAGCAGAAGAAATTACGAGACGGGCATCATAAAACCAGTCTCAACAAACTCGGAACCCAAAACCACATTCCCTCTCGGGTCAGAGTCACGTTTCATTTCTGTACGATGCGTTTCTTCATTTTTTAAGCACTCAAACCACATTACGAGGGATGAATCAAAAGTTTTGTCACTGAAGTACCTAGTACTGCACGAAAGTGTCTGGGGTCACGCCACTTAGTAGCATGTCACTACTTTTAAAACTACCGGAGGCTCATTTCCTTCATTTCAGACGACGATTTACTCACTTGATCACAATCTTGAAGACTACCTTCATAATCATAATTTTCAAAACGAATTTTACAACGATAAGAAACATTTTCTAATCGATTCGAAAATATTTGTTTCTTCATTTTTTTAAGCACTCAAACCACATTACGAGGAATGAATCAAAAGTTTTGTCACTGAAGTACCTAGTACTACACGAAATTGTCCGGGTCACAGCATTTAGAGGCATGTCACTATTTTTAAAACTACAGGAAGCAAACCTGTGCTCATTTCCTTCATTTCAGACGACGATTTGCTCACTTGATCACAATCTTAAGGACAACCTTCATGATTGGAATTTTTACAATGCATTTTACAACGATAAGGAACATTTTCTAATCGATTCGAAAAGATTCGTTTCATTTTTTTTAGCACTCAAACCACATTACGAGGAATGAATCAAAAGTTTTGTCACTGAAGCACCTAGTAATGTACCGAAGTGTCTGATTCACACCATTTAGGAAGCATATCGCTATTTTCAGAATAACCGGAAGCAAACCTGTGCTGATTTTCTTCATTGCAGACGACGATTTGCTCACTTGATCACAATTTTGAAGACAGCCTTCATAACTGGAAGTTTCACAGCGAATTTTTCACCGACAATAACATTTTTTCACTGGAAATAGTCATCAGAAATGAGACACCGTAAAGAAATTTTGAAAAAAAAAATGACGAGAGCTCCGCGCACACACGTCCGTCGTCGGCGCTGGCTAGCCAGCAACTAGTCGAGCAAGTCCGAGGGAGGGGGGGGAGCTCAGCTCTACTCCCCTCTCACTCCCTCCTCGCATTTGACCAGCAGCAAGTGCGCCTCAATTTTCGCGCAGGGGACCAGTTTTTTTTTTCTTTGGTGAAGAAAGGAAGGGGGACCAAAGGGGTGTCAGGTACAGTACTTTACAGTATTTCAGTAGTCTCACAAGTCTTAGTCATATGCATCTCGACCTCCACAGATCAAATACAGTGATACCCCAAAATACAGACACCCCAACATACCCCCTATTTCAATTAGGGACACTTTGGATTAAAAAAATCTGCCCCAATGCTTAGACAGTGATGAGATACTTAAATAGTAATATAGATCTTCTTCCAAGATTTCTGGAAAATGTTTAAATATTTCATTTCTCTAAATTTTTGTATTTCTTGTAGAAATTGAGCTATTTATGTTTACAAATGCTCAAACTTAATTTTATCATAAAATTACCGTAGTGGCCTAATACAGAATCAAATAAGGCAAATTTTTGGTTTCTCTTTTTATTTTTTGCCATCCTGTGTGCTCAGTACAGCCAGACTTATTTTTGGTCATTGCTTCTTAAACTGCTCTTGGTGCCAAAAGATCAGATTCTGTGCTGTTTTATTTTGAACTTTTATTTTCTGTATCCTGAAATTGAGAAAAAATATTTTGTTCAATTTTTGAGAGGGCTTTTTCTTAACCATTGATCAAAAGGCAAACCAATTAAAATTACTCCAATTGGAATCTATGTGAAAACAAGGTCCAACATGTGGGTGATCCATTAGAAATTTTACCAATTATTATCTAAAACTGGCTGCTGAATCATAATCAACAAAAAGATAACATTGATGAGGTTCCAATAAACACTCTTCTTTACCTTTTGAAAGTCAATCTTTTTTTTTCAAACGTGAGAAAATAATCAAAACCATAAAAAAAGTGTTAATGAGGAAAGCCAAAATTAACAGAACTTCATAGACAATCCCTTGTTCTCGTGCCACTTTTTGTTCCACACTTGAAAATCATTCTCTTTCTCCTTTTTGGAAGTGAGAAAACAACCAAAACCGTAAAAAAAAAAAACGGGCAAGCAATAATTTCCAGAAGTCCATGAACAATCTCTCCTTTCAGTACAACCTTTTGTTTCGCACTCAAGAAAGAGTCAACCTTTTTTCATTTTCGGAAGTACTAAAACGACCCAAATGGTCCTTAAAAAACTGGGACCATGAGGAAAGCAACAATTTCCAGAACTTCATGAACAATCCCTCATCCAAGTACAACTTTGACTTCACACTTACCAGTCAGTCGTTTTTTTTTGTTTTTTTTTCGACGTGAGAAAACGAATTCATGTGCCCGGAAAAGGAACAGCATACCTAAAAACCGGATCACAATCCCCCGATGCACTGTTAGTTTTCCGAAAACCGAGCCACTTATTCCCACAGGAAATCCGACACTTTCACAGAAAACCACCAGCACAAACTAGCCACCATCATTCAGATCACCAAGGAGATCATTTCACTCAAGGAGAAGAAAAGACGATCAACGAATTCCATCTGTGGAAAACACCAGGCAAATAAATCGTAAAAAAAAAAAATGAAAGGAGCTCCGCACATACACGTCCGCACTCGTCGCTGACTAGCCAGCAACTAGTCAAGCAACTCCCCCAGGGAGGTCAGCTCTGCTGGGGGAACTATGGAGAAAAATCCAGCGAGACCCCAGAATGTGGACATCCCCTGGCATACAAACAATTTGACTTAGGGACACTTGAAAATTAGTAAAATTGTGCCCAACATCCAGCAGACTATACACAGACTTTTTTCCAGCATTCCAAGAAAATTGGAAAATTTTAATTCTTCAAAATTTCAATATCTCTTGAACAAATTGAGCTTTTTTCTATACAAAGAAGCTAAAATGAGTTAATCATGTATTTACTGGAAACTGTAATCAAAAACAGGTTAATAGTGTGCTTGTTTTTTTAGCATTCTTTATAACATCTGTGCACAAGGATAGCAAGACTTAAAATTTTTGTTTGTATTTTTGAGTCATTTTGATGCAAGAAGATCATGTTCTAAGGTGGTTTTCTTTATTCTGAATAGTTATACAGTATTCTGTATCTTTAAGTTGAGAAACACATGTTATTGGATATTTTGAGGATTTATTCCTAATTTTTGATGAACTGGAGAACCCATTAAATTAGATCCCATTGAAGTCCATGGGAAAATAAGGTCCAACATGAGGACATTGTCCAAGCCCCAATCATGTCCACATCTTGGGGCCTCATTGTAGTTGCTGTAAAACTCGGTATACCAATTATGGATTTACGTGAGTACCACACCCAATTGTCAAAAAAATAGGCACAAAAAGAGGATTGTGTGTCAAAATAAACGAACAAAAGGTTTGGACAGAAGTTTTAGTTCAGAAAATCGGTGCAATCTTTCAAAATCCATACTGACGATAATTTGGAGACAGTTAATAAAATAGATTTAGAGCAAAAGACTTCACATCTTCATAAAAATCTGTCTTTTTGAAGGTTGGATAGAATTAATTCCGGGCATTCAAAATTTTCTGAAAAAAAAGGTTTCGAATCAGCAAAATTAGTTGTTGATTTAGCAGGAGCTGCGAAAGCATCGTTGGATTAAAGCCAAAATTTTATTTTTTTTCGAAGGTGTCTTTTCCCAGTATACACGAAAACAGATGACTTTTAAAAAGTCTCAAAATGATTTTTGGGGATTCGAATAATTTTTACACATTTTTCATAAACTCTTCGCGAATTAAAAAAATACTTATTTTTTGTTACCAAAATTAGAAACGTGGCATTCCAAATATTTCCCACGATTCCTCGAATACAAACTTGGATTACAACAAAAATGTTTCTGTTCTGAAGGTGTCCTTTTTCCGTAAACTAAAAATGATGTGTTTGAAAAGATGTCTCCGATTGATTTCTGAGGATTCAAATAATTGTTATGCATATTTTTCATAAAATCTCCAAGAATCAAAAGAGTCATTTTTCGTCACCAAAATTATGGATATCGTATTTCGCAAAAATTTGAATCCATCTTTGAAATACTGTATAACCAAAATGTTTCTGCTCTGAAGGTGTCCTTTTTCAATCAGCTGAAATTGTTGACTTTTACAAAGTGTCTCCAAATAATTTTCGAGGAATTAAAATAAGTTTTAGATGCATTTTTCCATAAAATCTTCTTGAATAATAAAGGAGTCCTTTTTCCTCACCGGAATTATGTACATGGTATAGTATTTCGTAAATTTTCGAATAAATCTTCGAATTAATAGCCGAAATGTTTCTGCTTTGAAGATGTCCTTTTTTCCGTCATCTAATATAGTTGACTTTTAAAAAATGTCTCCAAATGATTTTTGAGGAATTAAAATCATTTTCAGACGCATTTTCCATAAAATCTTCCGCTTAGTTTCCCCGAGCGAAAAAAAGTGGCGGACTTAATACCTGTATATTACCATGAATAAAGGTTTGTAAAGGGTATTTACAAGGAATAAAAAAAACGTCTTCGTCAAAAAGCCGAACTCGTTGTATGTCTGGAAAAGCAAATGCGTTGAAAATTTAATGCGAGTCGCTTCCGTGATCTCATTTCCGGGCGCTAGGGTTATTAAAGTTGAGCTCCAGCAGCCGTGAAGAAAATGCAACAATCGGTCTCGTCTCTTTTTTCCTTTTTCCCGGGCTCTTGTTCTCTCAAAAGAAGCATTAGATGAGGACAACGAAAAAAGGAAAAACTTCGGAACAGTATGAAGAGGTGGGAGGAGAGGAAAAAAAGAGTCAAGTACGGAAGAAAACTTGGCTGAACGTCTCCGTACTTTAGAAATGCTCCTTCGGGTCCTTTTGAACGGTGACCCTGCTTTAATGAAGGGCAGGTGCGACAGCATCTGTGTACGTGCTGGGTAGGCTTCACAAAAAAGAGAAGAAAAAAAAAATGAATTTATTATTTGACAAAATGACGCCCGGTACGAAGATGTTACGCTTGTTGGTTCGTTCACTTTTACGAGACAATTTTTTGGTTTTTATTTCGTACCGTATTTCTATCGAACTTATGATGAGTAAGGATTAAATTCAGTCTTCGATCGATCCTTGCCTAATTTTAAATCTCAATTTCTTCGATTAAAGCTTATTGTCAAAAAATGAAGACTAAAATTTTCATAGCTTTCTTGCAGAAAATGTGTGTCTCTCGAGAGGGATTATCCGTACAATACTCTCGGGGTGAATTTTTCACTGGTTTGTTTTAAAAATTATTCTGCTAACCGAAATTCCCACAGCAATTTTTTTCAGTCCTTCGTCTGAGGTGAAAAAAGAATCCATGTAGGGATTATCCGTACAATACTCTCGGGGTGAATTTTTCACTGGTTTGTTTTAAAAATTATTCTGCTAACCGAAATTCCCACAGCAATTTTTTTCAGTCCTTCGTCTGAGGTGAAAAAAGAATCCATGCATCACGAATCCGATGTGCGAATAATCCTTTACGCGAAACACACATTTTCTGTTTGAAACCAATCTCAATTTTATTTTCTTCCTTTTCAGACGAACTTGTATCAATGGAATTGCGAATTTAAATTAGACTCGGGGTGATTTTTTTTACTCCATAAAATATGCTGCACAAATATCAAAGTAGCTTCTTTTTAGATAAATGCATAATTTTGCAAAATGAAGCAGGTGGAATTAAAGACGTTACGCTTGTTGGTTCAAGATTACTTTTAGCTTTTAAATAGAAGTTTTTATATAAACACAGCATAAAATACATTGAGCACTCCTCATTCTTAATTTAAGTCATATCAGCTAGGAACGGATTAAATTTAAGCGTTAAGGTAACTATGTTCAAGCAGACAAAAGGAAGAAGATAAAATTGAGATTGGTTTCAAACAGAAAATGTGTGTTTCGCGTAAAGGATTATCCGCACATCGGATTCGTGATACATGTATTCTTATTTTACCTCAGACGAAGGACTGAAAAAAGTTGCTGTGGGAATTTCGGTTAGCAAAATAATAAATAAAATAAAACTAGTGAAATACGCTTTTGGCGTATTTTTTCGTTGTGTATAGGGTCGTTTTTTCATTTTTGCGTGTTCTTCCGCTTTTTTCATCAGTGAAATATTTTTATTCGGTGATTTTTTCAAGAACGTATTGATGGGAGATTCTCTGCTTCTCGTGATTCGACCGAGAAATTTCCCATTCTATGAAGCAAAATAGATTAAAAACAAGCCTTTTTTCAGATTGTAAAACGTTAGAAAACAGATGAAGTCCATTAACCGAGTTATTTGTATTCGGTGATTTATTTAAGAATGTATTGATTGGAAATTCTCTGCTTCTCGTGATTCGACCAAGAAATTTCCCAGTCTATAAAGCAAAACAGATTAAAAACAAGCCTTTTTCAGACCGTAGTAGACCGTATAAAACACCTGAAGTCCATTAACCGAGGCACGACAGAAAAAAAATATATACATTCATATTCTCCAACTGGTACATGTACAAAACGCTTTTGTCGCATTCTTCATTGTGTACAGGGTTTTTTTGTTCATGTTTCTGTGTTCTTCCGGTTTTTTGCACGATTGAAATATTTTTATTCGGTGATACAATAATGTATGATCGGAAATTCCTTGCTTCTCGAATTTCGACCGAGAAATGTCTTTTTCTATCAAGCAAAACAGATTCAAAACAAGCCTTTTTCAGACCGTAGACGGTATACAACAGATAAAGTCCATTAACCGAGGCGCCACAGCAAAAAAAAATCATATTCTCCGACAGCTTCCGGTCGTCGTCGAAGATTGTTCGTCAGTTCCGCTGCTCGCGCCTGAACGGATAATGTCGCCTTTCTTCTTTTAATCTTCCCCAACACCCACAAAAGATAA
>CAJPEX010003208.1:0-30932 GCA_905338405.1 Notodromas monacha | reverse complement strand
AGGAAGGGCTGACCGACCCGAGGAGTCATTTTCTATGGCTCTTGGCCCTCTGGGCATTTTCTCCGCAATATGCATGGGATGGTCCGAAAGTTTCGCATTTGCGTTTCAGTCATATAACGAAAAAAAAAACGTACAAATTTGTTCATGTTTTTTTCTCGGTTTAAAAATTGGGGAAGTGCACTCCTTGGAAAATTTTTATTCGTGCTTCACCGGATTGCACCATTTACTTTTTTGCAATGCACAATTTTTTTTGCTAAGAAGATTTAAAAAGTCTACTTCTTGTGAAAAAAGATTTTGTTTTTTTGCTTCACTACCCGATTGCACCATTTACTTCTACCTCCGCGCCCTGTGGGTCGAATTTAAAAACATTGTTTCACAGCGAATAACAATTCAGCCTTCCAGTGCAAATTTTTTCTGCAAAAGAGAAAGTTGAGGCTTTTGTGAAAATGCCATGGCGTTTTGGGTTAATCAAAGGTCGCCAAAATGCAGCTGAGTTGTGCAGAGCTAAGATGGCCCAGGGGTCCAAGTTATTGTAATTTTTGAATTTTGACTTGAATGTGGGAGGGGGGAGCAGATTTTGAAAAGTCCTCTAGCCTTGCTCAGTTGAATTTTAATATGCGATAACAAGCAAGGTCTACAAGATTTGATAACTGATATATGATGAAGACATTACTAAAAAACGACTCGAATAGGCTGCAGTTTCAAGAAAAATATTCAAGAGTGAAAAGCATTTTCAAATTCAGCCTTGAAAATATTGAAAAATTGCATGACGCATTGCGAATGAAAATTCATAAAATATTGCATGTGGAACACATAAACCAGCTCCGATTATGCAATGCTCAACAGGTGTATGTAAAATTCACATCGTCGGAGGAGAAAAACTTTGACAAGCGTTTCCTTTCACGCTTAGATCTAGAAACAAATTTCCATACACGGTTCCGAAAAAAACGAATTGGAGAAGGCAAACAAATCTAAAAGCGTTTCGTCTCAGCACATTCAGGACGAAAAACAAATTTTCCGGGTTTTGAGAATAAAATGTGTAAAGCTAAAGGAAGCAATTTTCTCCCAAAAAAGCTTATGATGAATAATATTTATTTTGAAATAAATATATATTTTTCAATTATGAATGAATGTCATTTTCCTGTTTTTTATAATTATGTTCGAAATTTCTGAGCACTCAATAAAACTCAGCGCGCAGAAAAAACACAGAACTCGTATATCCAATTTACTGATTTGAACGAGCAAAAAAAAAAAAAACATTGAGAACTACGATCAAGGAGCTGCAGCTGATGACTGGAATCCTATCAGCTAAATAGATTCATTAAACATAACCCAATTTACTAAAGCGGCTGTGCAAGATCTGTTTATTTTCAAAAAAAAATCCCCTTAACCCGCGGCTATTCGCAGGATTGAACCACTCCAAAATAAGTAGGGTTCTTCCTGAATTTTTCGAAAACCCAGACGGAAATCTCCAGCGAATGCTGTTTTCTGTAAATTTTTACTTTTTATGAAGCAAGAAAAAAGAATCGCTTTCGCCAGTCGGAAGTTTTGTGGATTAAAATTTACTAAATAATAATTCATCGAGGAAGGAACTACGCATGCATGAAATTCAGTGGACCCCAAAAAGAGGCTCGTTCCCCATTACAGCAGTCATTGATGTTGAACACATGGCGACTGCTTATTCCGCAAGCCATCTCACGAGAGGGTCTATTTCAGGCCAAAAGTCAAACCCAGTTTGGTTCTGTTAGCAATTGCCGGGATCCAGGGCGCGTAATAAAACGCAACCCGTAACCCGGCCCCGGGGCCCCGAAAAGTAAGCCAGCCAGCCAGGGGAGAAGGATACCGTGGATCCCCTCAACATCCATATAGAAAAAATAAATAAAAAAAGATAAAACTCCCCGGGGAGAAAAAAAAATACGAGTAAAAGAGGCATATATAGGAGGCAAAACTTGGTATCAAAGAAGCAATAACCGTGCCCTGCAAGTAGTTTCACGGGCAATAAACCTAGAATAAGGGCCGATAAGCAGAATAACCCCCTCTGCTGAAGGCGCGAGACTTGCTTTCCCTGTTCTTGTTGCCCAACAAATCACCCGGAGGATCTGAAAGTTTTCTCCACCTCCTTTTCTCTCATTTCTCACACGGAATTTGCTGGATGTCTCTTTGAAAAGTATGCATTTGTAAGGTCTTCATCGTCGGCATCAATCATTTTGTAGGACTTTTGAATTTATGCTTCGTGGGATATCCTTGATGAGAACCAAGAGAGACAGCATCGATCTGTCGAGTTCTGTCTTTTAGATTGAAGTAGAAAAATCTACCAGGTGGAAAAATCACTGGACAATAAAAATCTCAGAAAATTCAAGAACTTTCCACTCCCGAAATTTTCACGCTTCCAGCTCTGGCACTGTATTTGCCTATAATTTTTCTCAGCCAATCAAAAGCTTGAATCATTTTCAGCAAAGACTAGATCAAAGTCAGCACAAAATTAATGATGAACATTGTATATTTTTTTTTGTGACACATCATTCAGTCTGGCAACAGTCTTTATGGGGATCAGATACTGTCATTTAGGAAAATTTCGTGAGAGGTTTTTCGATTTTATTTATTTTTCTGAGATTAAAATTTGTTGGGGAAAGTGTTGACGTAACCTTTAATTTAAAATTCTTTCAGGAATTCCGTGCCAGTGATCGGTACGTTACTTTATCTAATAAATTCAAAGCCTTTCTTCTTTCCTTGATCTTTTTTTACGGAGTCAGTTAGCTTCAGCACAAAAACAACATTTTTTTCGAAAAAAAGATAAATAAATTGTATGTGTTTGACATTTTGAAAAAGAAAACATTGGACGAGATAATCTGTTGCAAAAAACTGATTTAATTCAGAAAAATTTGAAATGTGCTATTTTCAGCCACACGTTGTGAGGTTTGCGCAAATATTGCAAAATTGGGTGTCGACGAATGGCTTCCGAGAAAACTCAGTATAATACTGGTCTACGTCAGGATTTTCTCAAATTTTTCCTTCTGTATAATTTTCGTTTCGAATTTCTTGCATGATGTCAAAGTAAAACAAAGCTATTCAGGTTTCTGGGTGATCCAATTTATTTTATGGAAAATAACCTAGGATGGAAATACACCAGCACCTCTTTCCCCCTGTTCTGTCACGATTGATTGATTAATCCAAGAATAATCGATAGCGCAAAACAAAATTGCACTCCATAAAATACATTAAACTACTCCGTTCAAAGCTACGCACTCATCGATGAAATTACTCTTTTCTTTATTCAAACGAGAAATTAGGGTCGAACTCTGATCTTTTAAGACATCAGCCGATGATCGGAAGTGATGATTTTTTTTTCTATCGTGAGCACAAGAGAGCTTTTTTTGATGTTGTTTGCTCATATATGAGCCTTCGTGGAGCTTTCCGAGAAGCTGAGTAAACAGCTGATGTACTACACGCATAATTTTTCCCCTATGATTCGCCGTCGACCCGGGTGTCGTGGTTCCGGGGCCATTCCTGGCCATCGGAGACCCATCGTCAGCCTACTTCCGCATCCATCTCCAGGGCTTTCCGCCACATCCGGGAATTCCTCCAGCAAAGAAAAAAAAAATAAGATAAGGATCCTCTCTCGTCCAAGAGAGAAAAAAAAGTTCGATGCAGGTTCTCCCCGAGAAATTTCGATTTTATTTTCTTCAATACGAAAATGAATAAAATACAGGAGTCACGTGGTGACGAGGCAGTTTGTCGTCGTCGACATGAGGAAAAGGGGGAAAATTTGCGACGGACGCGTCGTTAGCGACAGCGGAATTCATTTCCTTGCTGCTGCTCGTCGTCGCGTCAGGGGCAAAACCTGTTTCATATATCTCACTCACGCCTTGCTGAATTTCTCCCCGAAAGCCTTTCCCTTCGACCCTTTTAATATCTCGCTCGCGACAAAGAAGAAAACGTCATTCATGTGCGATTCATTAAGCGACTTCTGCCATGGCTGCTCCAAAGAGCTTTATTCTCTCCTATGACATTTTAAAATAAAAAATAGAACCTCCCACGAATCCACGGCAGAGTGCTCAATGAGGTGCGGGTACATGTTAGCGTGTTTCAAAACGACGCGAATCCGAGATTAAGCCTCACTCACGTTGGTTTTTGGTAGTCATTCGAGTTAGAGTTATATTGAGTTGGAGGGTCTTAGTTAATGTTGGGACACATTTAAAAATTTTTAGTCTTAGATTTAGAAGAGTCTCTGTAAAGAAGTTTATCCTTCCCAAATTGAAGGGTCCCCCGTCAAGCAACCATAACCGGATGTATATTTTTTGACACAGCAGGAATTTAAAAAGCAATAAATATGTTATTTAACTCTTGGATGGCGGAGGGTTCTTTCCCATAGTGGGACAGAGTTGGATTATTTTTGTATCCTCCCGCATTTTCATTATTTTGAAGATCAGGAAAACCCTTCCAGGTGGGCTGAGGTAAAGTCAGGATAGGGATAAATAAAAAAAAAGCCGGTAGACTAACTAAGCATTTTTTAAATTTTCCCACAAAAATCTTCTGTCCCCAGAGAAAAATACATGGAGATTTTTCCCAACTTTGCCCTTAACCACCTGTTGCCATTTTTTTCTTCACCTCTCTGAGGTGCAAGGAAATTTTGCGAAAAAAGTCCAACTTTGCTGCCCAAGGGTTAATGTTTTTTCAAAGGAAGTAGAAGACTAATTGGGGAAATAAACATTTGCCTCCAAGTTCAGTACCCTGCCAACTCATTTGAAAAGCAATTCAATGCCCTGAATACAGGTAGTACATTACGATTTGATGTCCCGCAATTTGACCATCCTGCAACTTTGCTGGGCCCATGATTTATATTTGCTGAGAGACACAAAATGTCATATTTGATGTAGAAAACATTGTATTTGGCATTGTCTTGCAATTTGACTGCTTCACAGCAATTTGACACTACCCAGGCAATGGGTTAGGGTCAAATTGCCAGGTACCACCTGTATCACCAATTACAATTTCCTAAAATTTTTCTTTCTATCCCAAAAGATAAATGCTTATTTCTCCAACTTGAAATGTTGCTTAACCAAATTTTTCTTCTGGTTCCTTGAAGTCTATTGAAGAGGTTTTACTGTACAGTAATTGAAATGACATTGATGTAATTTTTTTCTTTTTGAGAAAGTCTTTTGAAAATATAACTGAATTTGTAAAATGAAAATGTATGCTGCTCATATAATGACATTGGGTTGTACTTGAAATATTCTCATAAAATGGAAATTAGCAACTCAGTCTAAAATGTGTGATTTTAGGCAAAATGTGAAGGAAATCATATACGATCTCCGTGAATGCACTCTATAGGAAACTGAAGTTGTTTCCCCCACCATTCATTTTTTTTACATTGTTTCAAACAAGTCTTGTTTTGGGTAATTGCTCGCGTGTTTTTCTGACCCACGTTGTTTTGGCACTCGTTGTTTTGGAACGCGCTCAACTCCCGGTCACGGAGCAATGACAGAGGCACGTGATTTCCCTTGATTTCAAAAGGAACTTCTCCATCGCCCCGAAAGGAAACTTTATTTCCGACGTTTCCAATTGAACCTATGTACAGAAGCCATCTCTCGAATGACATCGCCGCAACTTTTCTCTTCTTCTATCTTATTCTGTGTGCAAGGATCCTCTCTGGAAAATTTTAAGGAAATGCAATCACTGCTATACACAATTGCGTGAATGTCGTCTGTCACAAGCCAACGGCTTCCAACAAAAAACAAAAAAGCCTATTCACAAGCGCCAGGGGAATCTTTCACTCACTTTGATTGAACGTAGCTTTTTTGTATTTTTTTCTTGTTCGCATTATTTCGTTTTTAATTGTCCATTTGTAGTAATGAGTTCATCAGTCAGGCAAATGGGGAATGCCATGAAGAATATGAAAGGCACCTTCATATTCTCGATGGCAAGGATGAAGAACTACTACTACTACCACTACCCTCCTTTCGGTCTACTTAATAATTCTCGGAGTAGTCGTTGAGTCGAGTACATTACCATAGGTCTTACAAAAGATGTCAAGGTTCCTAACGAACGGTTAAGACCTTATCCTTGTTACACCAGCAGTATCATTAGTTTTGCAAGGCTGCTTCAGGATGGAAAGCTGAGATGGATTCTTGCCATTTCATGTTGATTATGTTTGTGAACCTGAATCAAGGTAGTTGATGGGCAAGAAACCATTGCAATTCACAGAGATAAACGTTTATGGCTATTTTTGCTTGGTTCACCTGGAAATGAACACGCAAGCAGAGCACAATCGGTTTTTTTCTTTTAAATCTGCGAACCTGAAAACTTAGAAGATATAAAAAATATTATATTTCTCTTGATGCACCTGAGGAAAAAATTGTTAAACTTTTAAAAAACAGTAAAAATCTGATTTGAAGCATTCCTTTTACAATTTATAGCACGTATAGTAATGCAATATAAATTGCAACATAAATTGATTGTACAGTACTGTATTTAGTCATTATAGCAGACAAGAAATTCTAGGACNCAGGCAAATGGGGAATGCCATGAAGAATATGAAAGGCACCTTCATATTCTCGATGGCAAGGATGAAGATGATGATGATGATGGTGATGGGAGGAAAGCCAGATGAATTATTAAGAGCCTCATCAGCAACTCAGCTCATGTAATGGTATCCAGAATGTTTTCTACAGTTCCAAGGATTGCTTGCCAATTCTGGAATGCCTTGTTACCCCAGGAGTATCATTAGTTTTGCAAGGCTGCTTCAGGATGGAAAGCTGAGATGGATTCTTGCCATTTCATGTTGATTATGTTTGTGAACCTGAATCAAGGTAGCTGATGGGCAAGAAACCATTGCAATTCACAGAGATAAACGTTTATGGCTATTTTTGCTTGGTTCACCTGGAAATGAACACGCAAGCAGAGCACAATCGGTTTTTTTCTTTTAAATCTGTGAACCTGAAAACTTAGAAGATATAAAAAATATTATATTTCTCTTGATGCACCTGAGGAAAAAATTGTTCAACGTTCAAAAAACATTAAAAATCTGATTTGAAGCATTCCTTTTACAATTTATAGCACGTATAGTAATGCAATATAAATTGCAACATAAATTGATTGTACAGTACTGTATTTAGTCATTATAGCAGACAAGAAATTCTAGGACGCTCCTTGCAAATTTTCTTGGCACAAATGGGCTTGAGAATTTGTTTTTTAGTGCAGAATGAAATAATTTAAATACATAATTTGAAAAAGTGTTCGATTTACATGATTTTGTAGAGATCCTCTGTAAATTGATCCATCAATTAAAATTATCTTGGAACAGGTTGAACTTCTTGTGCTTCAATTGGCACTCAGAAATTTCCTTATCCCATGATTTTTCTTCTTAAAGATTTTGTCATTGGTTTATGCTTTGTTTCATGCTTTGAAGTGATTGAATGTATTTTGGGGGAGTTGGGTTGGGTGGGGAGGGGGTTTGGATGCAGGAGTTTTGGTTGTACCTTGTGAACGCTAACAAGCAGCAAATAAAGTTTTCTGTTCATTCATTCATTCTTAAAGAATGATGGCAATTCAATATTAATCAATTTCTATGTACAGTCAAACCTGTCTAAGTCAAGTTTCAAGGGAACAGCAAAAAATTGACTTGGGGAGGTACAGAATTTGACTTGAGGTTTGAGATATTGAATTTCAACTGTACTGCAATGCTTTTTCTAGTATCCATTTACTGTATATAAGATTTTTTCAATTGCCAGAAAGTGTAGAATGGATTTGGGTGTGGGGGGGGGGTTTCTTTATTGTTGTGAGTGTTGACAAGTGGCAAATAAGGCACATACTGTATGTATATTATCCCTTGATGTTAGAGGGGTCCTTGTTTGAGATCATTCCAGCTTGACCAAAGGTTACTGAAATGCCCTGGATTGGGAGGGCCTAAGTCAGGAAAAATATGCGTGAAGAATATCCACATTTTAAAAGAAATTTTCAATGCTAATCCTCTGCTAGAAACGAAGAAAAAAATGCCACCCAATGAGAAAGTTTTTGTGCTTTGCATACAACATACAGTATTCTGCAAGATTAGAAAAAAAATTGGACTTTTTCCTAGCCCTGGGTACAAAAATATTATCTTATTTTATTTTTATTGCCCAAGGGCACAGCATTTTGGAAAAATATCCCAAATTTGTGTCACAATGGTTTATCAATCAACCAAATACATCAACAACATTTGCGAATAAGGGGTTACTTTGCAGACATAAATGAAGAAATTTTTTTCTCTAATTTTGGTGTGAGAAGAACCTCGTCAGGAGGACCTACAAAAAAAAACCCCAAAGCACGGAAGCTTTGCACTGTGGTTCTTGGAACCTGTTCTTGTTTGTTAGTGTGTTTTTGCAAAGATATGTCAAGTGCAAAAAACCTGTTCAACCATGCGGATATACTGTACTCTGCTTCACTTGATTCCTTGAGCTCGGCTTGGCGTTGCGTGATGCTCTGCTGCACCTTCTGTTTTGGTGCAAAGCACACCCAGATAATCCCGAAGGGTTTCTGCTTTTCTGCTCCAAAGGACCTTTTCATCAAATTGAATTTCTTTTAGCTACCAGCTAATCATTCCAATTCAGCAATAAATAACTAAATGCACGCTGCAGTTTGCTCGAGGGAATGAAAACTTGGGGCGACTCGTTCGATATGCATCCGTACCAGCACTAGTACCGTATGCCATTGGAAATGAATGCCCTGCTGGGTGGAGACTCTGGAGAGTGACAGGAGAAATAGAATAACGAGTTCATCAATGAAGCTTTTGCCTTTGGGGAGAGATTTTCTGTTGGTGTTTTTCTTTTCTTTGGGAAGTGCAAAGATTTTCTTCTTTTTTTTTGCACGCCGGGGTTTGTTTCCGTGGTCGGGGAAACGAGGCCGACTTGAGCAGCTCCTGGCACGCGTCTCTGGGCCAGACGAGAATTTCTCCCTCGACAACTTTTTCCACTTTTCCCTCGCTTTTTGTTCAAACGGCTTTCGTGTTGATTTCCCGGTTTTTTTCTTTCTTTCTTTCTTTCTGGGTCTCAGTGTTGGGTGGAATTCAGTTTTTCTTTTTCTCTGGGAGGTATTTTTGAGAAATTCCTTCCCGAGGTGAGGGACTTTCGGGCCGCCGCGGAGCAGAAGAATTCGTGATCGAGTGAGGCACCAGCACCACAGCTCCAAAGTTGTTTGTTCCTGGTGGTTTATACGTTTGGTTTTTTATTTCTCTCGTTTCCCACATTCCAGAGACTTGTCTTATTTTATGACGTAACGTTTCTCTCATGGAGGTGGATGAAATTAGTGGACGTGTGCGACCTTCACTGTTTGCTAAATCGCCTTTGAATTCAAGTAGAACAGCCAGGATATATCCACCTCTTCCCCGGGATGGAGGAAACTGAATATAATCTCACAGTACAACTGTAATTACCGCCAATGAATATCAGTAGCCCTGATCATCAGACAAAAACAGAGAGAAATATTTATCAGAAGCATCAGAGACATCTTGGTTAATTTTACATGAATATCAGTGAGATGATTGAAGTTCTGGGCTTCAATGAATATTATTATGGACTTCAATGGATATTAATTTGGGCTTCAATGAATATTATTTTGGACTTCAATGCATGTCATACAAGTTAAGCATGTCGAATAAAACTCAAGTAAATGCGTTGAATTGAAAATGTATGGAGAATAGGAGACCAAAAAAAAAAAAAACATTTTCTGTCACAAAATTAAAAAAAATTGTCATCATCTTATTCTTTTGGACATAATTGAATACTGTCAATGCATACTGTCATTTGGACACTACCAAACAATTAATCAAAAATCTAATGCATGTATTTTTAAATCATTTTGCCCAAAAAGTAACGAAACAGATTCTACATGAGCGAAGTTCTGAAATTATGACCAGTAAGTACTAGTCCTCTATTCATATTTTTCTTTCCACTGAAATGTCATCGTTTTAAAAATGTTACATGAGAAATACGTCAGGTACAAAATAAATGAATGTAATGGAAGCTAACCAGACAACGCGCATCTGTATAAGAAACTTGAGTGTATGTATTTCCGTTAGCACCGCAGAATTCATCCCAAAGTGCTTTAAATTGCTGAAATTACTTCATAATCAATTTCATGAAAAAATAAAATAAACTTTGAACTGACCATCGCAGGAAGCAACATAACTTCAATCATCATAACGAAGGAAGTAGTCGAAATACTTTCTGCTGGGGAAGTTTTCCGGGCCCACGTGGAATATTTTAAGGTCGTCAAGGGTCAGCTTTCGGAAATCCTGCATTCTAAACAGGACAAAATGAAATAAAAGCAAAAGCTTTGAGAATTTAGGAGACTCAACGATTTCACAGGTCGGAGAGATAAAATCTTCACCACCGAAACGCGCGTTTCTATTTTTATCCATAGGAGTTCACGGAGAATTCTTCCAAACTCGGGCCGCGCCGAAAAAATGCGGCAATTATCCCGATAAAAGTCCGAAAATTCAGCGAGAGATCTTAAAAAAAAAAAAAGTCAAAGAATCAGTGGTCGGATAAATCGAATGATTTCTTTAATTTGATAAATCCTGGAAGAAATCGTTTTGGTCTTACTCGTATACATTTATGTCAAAATAAGATTTTACTTTAAACAGTTTTACGAAAATGCGTGAGATGGGAGCATATTCAAATGACTCAAGTTGTCTTGTGAGAAGTGTTCTAAAAATTTTAGCTTTTTATCTCATCGAGATCGAAATGAATTGATAACTCGCATTAATCCTTGAATTAAGTCCCAACACCTCAATTTAGCAATTTTCCGTGAAATTCAGGAGTAATTTTGCGTCGGAGTTACGTCACGTAAAAGTCATGCGTCGAATAATTTTGCTGTAATCCATCATATGAGCAAGAATTTTCTCGAAAGTTTAATCGATTCATCGAGATTCGAATTTAGCCACTTCTTACTTTCCTCCATACAGTGCTTGGAGCTTCCCGGGATTTGAAAAATATACCAAAGATTTGCAAAACTGAACAAATGTCAAGAAAAGTTAGTGAGAAAAAAAAATCCAGAAGAAAGAAAATGAAGGGATGAGAAACAGAAAAACTTCCGGAGTTGGAAGGACCTGTCATGAACTGTAAGCTTGATCGTTTCTTTTTTTTTTTTGGATCATCGATAATCTTTTCAAAGTTCCTAAATATTTCGGGCTTTTTCTCTGTTTGGCCCAGACCAGAGGTGAGAAAAAGTACAATAAACTTATTCTGCCCCGCATGCTCGTTAAGTCGTTATTGTTTGATTTTTCGGAGGAATAAATTCGATCATCATTCTTAATTTTTCAAGATTCCATACTTTCAATAGACTGTAAATTAAATTTCCCTCCAATCTGTTTTTCTTTTCGTGAATTCGAATTATTTTAATACACTCTCCAATAAGCTGAGGACCCCATATTTTTTCCGAAAAAAATATAAGTTGCTCAGGTTTTTAATTTTTATTTTTGACAACAAAACACGACGTGGCACGTTTCTCACGCACTGGCGCCTCGTCGGATTCTCTCCGCACTCGCGTTTCCGCCAAATTTCAGGAAAGAGTTCCTCGCGTGCGTTCACTGAACAACAAACAAACAAACAAACAAACAAGCAAGCAAACATCTAACAACACGAGAGCAACACGGACAAGCACAGTCCCGTCAGCCGTTGGTGTGCGCAGCTGCCGACGCTGCGCTTGCTCCGGACGGCACCCACCCTCATGGTAAACACGGTCCTTTTGAGCTGCCAGCTGCGCTGCGTCGTGGGTTTCTCTCGCTCTCTTGGGTACGAGGGGTACTTCACAATTTTTGGAATTTGGGAATGAAAGAAAATGAGAAATGTTTCCTCGCATCGAACGAACCTCTTATTCTTTGAAGCGGCGGATTTCGGGTTACAGCCTTTACAACTTTCATTATTCCTGGTAATGACCACGTCTCCTCTGGGATACATTCCAGCACCATAATTGAATAACTCGGAAAATTTTGATTTATTCGGTGTAGAAACTATCGAAAAATTATCTGAAGATTATTGAAAATGTTAACGGATGTCGTCCTGAAGAATATCAGCTGATCAGACGAGAAAAAATAAAATCAAGTAAAAATTACAAGTACTGTACAAGCAGCCGCATTGTTTTCCTGCTAAATGATGCGGATTTTTTTCTCAGAAAATATTGAAAGTAATGCAGGTAAAACAAATCCGGGATAAATTCAGCTGGACTGTGTTTGAAATACGGCCTATTTTCACGTTTTAATTTTTTTGGATTATACATATACTGTACAGACTCATTTTTTTACCACGTTTTTACCACGTTTTTATGAACTCACTTTCTTGTCTGTCTGTTTGTCCGTGCTTTTTGAAAACGTGGTTTTTTAGATTAATTTTTTAATCTACTAATTTTTTTTACTATCAAAGATGTGAGCATTAATCATATCAAAAGTTTCAAAATCGCATTCTGAAATTTTGAAGGATTAGTTTTGTGCACCTCCCTCAAAGCTTTTGTAAAAGTTGTTCCAACCAAATTATTTTCCACAAGAATTTGTACTAAAAAATATGGCATTTGAAAAATATGCGTGTTCACAAATATGGTTCTGGACAAGTTTAATCGACATCATGAGCGTTTGAGATATTCAAAGCAGAAGTTATACAATACTCACACGAGCAGAACAAGTCTGAAAATGTCACGCATCCAAGAAAAATTGTAATTATTTCCTCTTTCCAGTAATTTAGCTTTTGCAGTTTTCGAAATGTGAATACAAATGATTTAACATTTTGGGTAACTCGGTTCAATAGAAAATCCATCATTGATAATTTTGGCAACAGGACTCTTGAAAACAATAAGAGATGTTTCATTCATATGGAATACAGTATATTGAGGCTGTATTCGATTATGTTTTGAAAAATACAATCATCTTTAAAAAATCCAAGTAATTGTCACAAACTTTCCTATTTATTCACTTTATTCCAAAAATAAGTTTGAGAATATATGCATATCAAGGAACTTTTTGGAAACTTATTCCGCAGACGAATTTCAAATTCTTCATTATAAACATAATTTTGCCAGAGCTGAATACAGTAATTGCAAACATTGAAAATGTGTTTAATCCTTTTTCAGGTTTTTGTGGATTACTGCAGCAAATAGATATTTGTTCTTGCTGAAAATTTCCACTCTGATGATGTGTTTCTCTCTCATTTTTTATCCCTAGTTCAAATTTTCTGGTTGCAAAACAATGTTGATATCCTGTACTGAGAAAAATCTGCGTTGCCCACTCCAAGTACACTTGAACCTCTGTAAGTCAAACCTCCCTAAGTCAAATACATCCCTAACTCCAATTTGTTTTCAAGTCCCTCTCTGAATTCTCTTAGAAACAATGCATAAAAAACATTTCTAACTCCAAGTATGTTTCTCCAAAACCTGTGTAAGTCAAATTTTCTGGTGTCTTTTGGTTACTATTCCCTTGAAATATGAAAAAGAAAATCAATGAAATAAATGATTTTATGCATCTTGGTAGAAAGTGAAAGACTAATTATGCAAATGAACCCCTGCATCTAAGTTTGGCAAGCTGTAAACTCATTGAGAATACAGGTTAGGCAGCCCAGAATATCCTCATTTACAATTTCCTGCAATTGTTTTTAACTTATCCTTGCAGCAAAACATGATTGTTTTCCTAACTGAAAACCTTCCTAAGTCCAATTTTTTTCCTGGTCCATAAAAATTTGACTGAAGGAGGTTCAACTGTATGTCAAATATTGTTTAACCCTTGGACAGCAGAGGGTTCCTTTCCATTGCAGGGCAAAATCTGGATTTTCTTGGATGGTCTTGCGTATAATTTTTCTTGAAGGCCACAAAAGCCAGGTCAGGTCACCTAGGGCAAAGTTGGACTTTGTCCAAAAAAAAGGTGCTGCTAATAATTCCCAAAGTTGGACTTTTTCCGCTAATCTTTGTCTGCCTCTCAGTAAGAATCCTCCATCTGGCACCCAGAATGAAAGGGTTGCAAATCTGAGAAGAATGCAACTAATCCAGAGAGACTAAAAAAAAAGGCTCAGCCTTGGTGATACATTTTTTTTATTTTTGGGCAAATTTTTTCTGTGGATTTAAAAAAATACACCGGGATTTTGCCGGACTTTGCCCTGGGTGCACTGTTACCATTTTTTTTTTAAACCTGTCCTCACAGACACAAAAATTTGCGGAAAAAGTCCGACTTTGCCGCTCTAGGGTTAAAACATAAGAACTTTCGAGAAGGCCCAATATCTGCAGGTTCGCACAAGCAGGACCATGGGAGAAACACACGGGGTGAGAAATAACATGGGAAAGAGAGAGTGGAGGACCAGAAAGAAACCGACGGATAACCGAGAATAAGAGAGAAACAGGACGAGAGAGAGAGAGAAAGATTTCCTCCCCTCTTCTTCTTTCTTATTGCTATATACACGGGGGGGTTATGGAGGGGTTTGCATCACTGAAGGGGGGAGGTTGGGAGGTTTTAAGCACCGCCGCTGTATTCAAGGTATATTCGTGTCCCGAGGGACGCCCCATCGCCTATACCTTCTTCAACTGTCACACCTCAACCGGCGCCTGAATTTTTCAACCTTCAGCTGCCACCTCGGGTCTGGCTTAGCCAGTGGTGAAGCAAAAAAAGGGAAAAGTGGGGGACGCCTGTTTCGTATAGTCTCACTCATATCTGGAGGATTGCAAGCACTCAACTGTCTGTTCATAAATCCTCATGGAAATATGGTTCAACTAAATCCGGTGAAATTTTAATAGAAACTATGAACTCAGGATATACCTATGAATGGGCAAGTATAGTAGCAGAGAACAAATGCGTAAAATCGAAAAGCTTTTAGTTTCCTTCCTCCAGGATTTAAAGGAAATGGATTTTTAACGCCCTGGATAAGCAACTTTCTACAAATCCGATCATTTTATGGTATACAACATTTATCTCGGAGGCTATACACGGAGGCAAAAATAAATTTACTGTATATGCTGATGGAGAAGTGAGAATATTAAAGCTGACAGATCATTATCCTGCTTTTAGTAAATTTTGCTGGAATTTTTTCTTGTGCACTCAGATTTACCTGGAATTATACTTACTCAGTCAAAAAAAAGGAAAGAGGTTTATCCAGAGGAATGAAAGATATAAACTCTGGGAAATCATTCAGTTTTCAGCAAAGAACATGCATTTAAACGCAGCCAAGAATATTTAATAGCATGTAATTTAAATTTATGTTCCTCCAGTTATGTCAAATTATTTATTCAAGTTTTCATAAATAGAACATTCCAAAGCCATTCGCACTTCCCAATCATACGAAGATTTCGATACACTTCACTTTATTTTTATTTTGATCATTTATATGCATGCGTCGTTCTGAAATTGAAAAAAATTATTTACCAGGCGGATTCCTTCAAAGGTGATTTTATAAAATACCAAAAAAAGATATAAAATTCCTCAGATGGCCTTTGAAGCGAGGAAGAAAAATAATTGGAACGGAAAGCAAAAGCAATTCAGAAAAAAACTGGCCATACAGTATAGTTCTCAATTAAATCACAGAGTTTATTATTGCTGATAAATTTAGGAAACATTAAAGCGCAAGCGATGAAGTTTTTACACTTGATAAAATTCCACTGGCGCGGTTGAAAAGTTCAAGTTCTGATTCCAAGAACTATCGACAGTACTGGTCTGAATAATGTTCAAGAAACCCCGATCCTTGAGATCATATTCAACCGGGGAGTTTTTTTTTTATTTGAAAAAATATTCAAGAATTTGTTCCATAAATATACATGTGCACAGAGAGCGTCTCTTGCTCTATATTCACATGGGAAAATCGTATTTATCTCGTCCTCTTGAATACATTTGGAAACCTATCTGAGAACATCAGCACGTTTTTCCCATGCATAACTCTACATTTTTCCCTCAGAAACTTCTCATTCTTTTGCGGTCAATGCATTATTTTCGTTTTGAAATGCCTGTCAAATATTTCGGGCGAGGTCCATAATAGATGCACGTATATGATGATCAGCGTTTATAGCAATCAGTTCGTTTCTGCTCTACCCTGGATGAATATCTTAATTCAAAAATTTGCAGGAATAACGCCACAAGCAACAAGAATATCGCACACACGTCCTCATGATGACTTTTAAAACCAAACCTGGAACATGTTTTGGCTGATCACTTGAGAAACAGCTTTTTGAGGAACTTTAAAAAGTCGGATTCATGCTCAAGAATCTTTTTGCGCAAGAGTCCGTAGTTCAAAGGCTTCTACAGAAATTCATTGTTTATACGGAATACGTTTTTTAGGAATTCCTTTGAGTTTTCTTGTCATTTTATGAATTTCTCCTTTTTACTCATCAACTTTTCATGGTTACATTTTTGCATGCCAACATTTGCTCGAACCGAGACACAACATGCAAATATCACGCGCATGTCTTTGCTAGCAATTAGATACTGCACATGTAAAGCATTCATCCATGTTATTCAATGCAAATGAAGATTCATGATTTGCATTTTGTCATCAGTGTTATTCAGCACAACAGCTATGAATGCATTTACCGGATAAAAACCCAAGACGGAGGCTCGATACATTCTCCTTATTCATTTTTTTTCGCAGAAGCACTTTTGAAGAATTAATTGTCAATGACTCTTTCATTTCTGTTCACTATTTGATTGCTGAGACGTTTACAATTTTGTTTTTATCATGGCAAGAAACATGAATATAAAATAAATCCCAAGCTCGAGTCCGTTAAATTTTGAAACGTAACCTGATGATTAGCGACGAAATACTTAGACTACGAATTGTACACTTATTAATTGCCAGTATTTTAATCAGTGAATTGTTTCCATTGGTTTCTGAGATCCTTCCATCAAATAATTTTTGAAATTCACTCGTTTAGTCTCGAAAAATATGCCAAAATTTTCCTGAATGTTCTCGGAAATAAAAGACATAAAATTTTAAAATAAATCCCACGCTTATATCCAGAAATTCCTGAATTTTTTACTCGACATTGATAGTTGCAAAATACCTTCTTCAGTGGCATTTTCTTGAATCTACGGTATTTTGATTGTTTCTGAGACCCTGACATTAAATAACTTTCCCAATTCATTCCATTAATCTCGAAACATATGCCACAATTTTCTTACATGCTCCCAGTGCACAAAAAAATTCAAATACAATTTAGAAATAAGTACCACGCTTCTACAGTATTGTGAAATTCCTGAGTTTTTTACTTGACATTATCGGCAAAAAAATACATGAAATATACTTTATGCTACTTTTTGAATCAGTGGATGTTGACATCAAATAATTTCTGCAATTCACTTGTTCAGTATTGAAAAATAAGCCGGTCTCCACTTTAGGGGTCCCAGAAGTTGACTATAATGTCTGATAGGCATTGTATGTTTATTTTCGTCAACATGTATCGCAAAATTTTGGAGTTTTACCTTGATGTCAAGAGCAGCAAAATATACATAGATCATATTAAAGTTCTTTCAGTAACATTCTTTTAATTGGTGAGTTTTTTTATCGTTTTCGAGATCCTGACATCAAAGAATTTCTCCAATTTACTCCTTGGGCCTGGAAAAAATATGCCATACTTTTCTTTCCCGTTTCCGAAACCATACAGGACGAAAAAATAGATCATTATAGATGGAAAATATTTCCCTAGGCGCGTCCTGCGTAGCAACACGATACTTGGAGTGCCTTTGACCTATTACCCGACCCTTGGAGCTGGTGCAGTTCCCAATGCTGTCGAACCCGTTTTTCCTGACCTGGTCGTGGTCGTCCTTCATTAGCTGGCTCGACGATACGGGATCTGCCTCTGATCGTGGCTCGGAAACCCAGTTTCATTTAATGGTAATTATTTTGTGTGATGCATACTGACACTCTGGTCAATAAGCCGTAGGACTAACTTTTACTATAACAATCTATAAAAGCACATCTTTAATGTCAGAAATTTAATTCTCACCAATTATAATTTGTGCTTTCAGACCGAAGATTTTTTTTACTGCTGTATGCTCATGATTTATGACTTCATTTATTCGTTTATTCATTTCTCTTCTAAGTAGCTTGGAGAAAAACTAGGAATTTACATTCAAGAGATCCCATGAATGCTGTTAGGCAAGCAAATTAATGATGTGATTGACTTGAATCTTCTAGAGTTTTACCTCCCTCTTAAAACTGAATGACAAGCCTGATGAAGGGCTTGTAAGGGCTATTGAAGGTTAAATATAAATAGTCCTGTTGGTAAATTGCAGAACTTAGAATCATAAAGAAGAGTCATCTTATCCATTTATCTAGTTGAAGCAAGAGCTTTCTGAGTTGTGTGATCTTATTCCTGAAATATATCCTTACTTCTTAACCAGGAATTCCAAGAAGGAATTCTGGCCCTTGTCCCAGGCTCATTACTGTTTTTCATTTATACTCTTACTCTTTGCAATCAGCTTTATATACTAAATTATATTGAGGTGACATCTGTTCCCAATAAATGCCATTATGAGCCACAAATTGCTGATTGTCCACATTTATGGATTTTAATTTTTTTAAATATTGCTTTCCGCAACAGTGGCGTTTCTTTTTGGAAACTGAACATTCTCAAAGTTGGTTGAGCATTCACGAGGAGATGTGTGCAATGGTAGTACCAGATCAAATTTTCAAAAAATAACAATTTTTTAATGGTTGCAACATCACGTCCATTGAAAGTAAGCTCAGGATAACAGATCAGAAGAAAATCATGTGCTGTTCTGCGTAGATTAATAGGTTTTCACGAAGAATATTCTTCTAAGAACTCGGTCGTTCACTAGTACCCCGGACCTTTCGTAAATTACATTGTTTTTAGTGTATTTACTTTGAGTTTTTTATATAACTGACATGAAGTCTGGAACATTATAACTTTCTCTAAAAATATTGCTTGTAACAATGCTATTTTTGATTAGATTCTATAGGTACATTCTAAACGTCTGTGAGGCTGAACCATGAAAAAACCGCTTTTGCTTGTATAAAATTGTTTTGTGAATCGGTAGAAACTCATGATAAATAAAAGAAAATTCTTTTTGTATAAGATAATTTTCCAAAAAAAAAATGGATGAAATTTCAAATTTAAATTTTTTGAGAATGCGGAGTTCAGAGAAGACCCGGAATAATATTTTGGTAGCGTTATCCACCGAAAGTGACTACCCAAAACCTGTGGAACCCTGATGCAACCCTTCCTGAAATCCTCTGATCGTCAATGCATATCCATTGATGTATCAAAATATTTCCTCCAATGCCAAGATGCAGAAAAAGTTTCAATTTCAGTTTCCGTTGACGGAGATGAGCCTAAGTTTTTATAATTTTATTTTCCTGCGGAAGGAAAACAAATTATTCACCGCATTTTCAGACGCGTAGCAACATGAAGCCAATTAGTTTAATGAACCATAGTTAGGCACCATTTGCCGCTTCGGGAAATTCAGAGGATGAAACACCTCGTTTATAACGGGTTGGGTCCGAAAAAAACAAAAAAGGAGGGCAGTGATCGTATCCACTATCGATACATTTTTTCGAAGGTCAAGCACAATTAACAGGCCTAAATTTGAAGGTGAAAATCATCAGCCATCAGGAATTCTCGAAAAAATATAAAAGAATTATCAGCAGTATAAAAGTGGTTTTTAGACTTTCTCCAAGTGAAACTCGAGCCCAAACGTCTGTGATAAAATACTTCATCCAGATTCGGACCCCAAAATAATTTTTTTTAGAAAACCCTGTTCACATTTCATTTGTTTTCTTCCAAAAGTAAACTCACGCGCAGCAGCTGATTGGCTCGACTCCATGATTGAAAATCAGCTGGAAAGAAAACGCGGAACTTGCCCACAATCGCTCAATAAAATTGCATTATAGAAGTTTGAATTTTGCGCGTTGTAATGCTTAAACCTTCAGCCGCGGAGCCAGGAAGAAATTGAAAAATTTGGTACCATGCAGCATAAAAAAATCTTGCTCAGGTCAGGAGAGCCAAAGTCGGGAAAAATCTCATTTTTTTTCTTTCCACAGAAAAAAGTTGCTGAAAAAAATTCCCTGCTGGGTGGAATCTTTTCCCGCAATAAGGCCGTAGGATTATTATCCAAGATTCTAAAAATCGAATTTCACGGAACCAGCAAACAAATTTTCGATCCCTCCAAAGTTTAATTCTTTTGTTCGTTATACTTTATTTTTCTATAGTCTCTTTTAACCTTAACGACCACTATAAGACAGGAACTTAACGAAGAATTTACTAAATGTCCTACGACTACAAAGAGGCAAGGGCTTAATTGCCCAATTACTTCTCCACTTCCCATCAAAATGCATCAAATAACATTTTTATTGATTCTTTCTTTCCAGTGTCAATAAAATAATAGCCAAAAAGCCCCCACAAAATTCGAGTTCTTGAGGTTTGAGGAGGAAAACCTTTGAGTTAGGCAGTTTTTCTATGGATTATTATTTCCAATTGAATTCAGACCGGGTCTTGAAAAAAAAAATCAATTGGAAATAGAGGGAAATACAGTCAACCCTGCACAACAGACTTGATTTGTGCAGCAGCACACTTTTAACTTGTTCCAGCTGATGTTGAAGACTAGTCTGCTGTGGGAAAAGCCTGTTATTATGCCAAATCAGTTATTAAAATGTTAAAATTTCAACTTTTTACATTTAATTTTAAACCAAACACATGTTTAATTATGTGAATTTAGTCCATATTGCGCAGGAGGGAAAACTGCCTCCTGAGTCCTGAGGTGGTCCCAAAACGTTTTAAGGTAACTCGTTCTCCAGACAACACGCCCCAACGGACATAATAAACTGAATCCCTGCCGAGGTCAATATGGTTCCAAGTCGACACATATAAAACATGACGAGTATCTACTTTTCCCAAGTCAACAAGTAGTAGCATGGGACTTGAAAGAGAATTTATGCTTGAAGAGATCTCAGAGACGCCTTTGCCCGAGCAAATGCACAAGAAAGCCAAGGCACACGCGGGGTGGAAATGAAGGAAGGACGAGTTCGGAACACATTCTCTCATCTGCCATCTTATTTGCAGAATGCGAAAAGGAGCCAAACTGGTGGAGTTTCTGCATGACTCTAGCATTGTGTGCTTTGGAAACTGGTGGATGTTGGCAAGCACCAGAAGCTCGGGCGAAATAAGTTGGTACCACCGTGTACAGCCCTTAGTGTTAAGGTCTTTGGGCGAAAAGGGAAGCAGCAACGATGCTGGGGGCAAAATAGTAAAGAATAAACGAGAAGGAAACCATATATCATATCACCGCAAAGAATGAGGGAATGCGGCCTCGTCATCTTGCTTTTCTCGCTAACGAGCTCCTCTTCTTTTCTTTTCTTTTCTTTTCTTCCTCTTCTGCTTCTTTGTCATGCAAACTTACTATATGTACCTTCTATTACGTGTCGTCTGCAAATCTCGGCCGATTTGCATCTTTCTCACTACGCGAGTAGTGCTCTTTGCCTCCCTTTAAAAGCGAGTTTCGAATCTCTGATCTGCTGTTTCTGCACTTTTAGCAGAATGTGTGCTTCTGTGACCTTTTGGCCATTTTAGGGGATGAATAACCGATTGTCGAGGACGACAGACCCGCGTTAATTAATCCGAACGTGATTAATGACAACCGAGGTTTCTTGGTAATGGGGTCATGCTGAGGAATAAAATTTGACTATGTCTTGATTCATGAACACTTCGCTTTGTTTTTCTCCGGGGTTTTTGCCACATTATTCATATATTCTGCCTTGGAAACCTGACGTGGGTTTGAGACTCCAAATTGTCAACATTCTTTATTCAACCATGGTGGCACATGTCGGGAATCACAATTCCAGAAACCCGCTTTTCCCTTCGTCGTTGCTACGACCCCCGTTTTATCATTTCTTATTTGCTCTTCCTTTGGTATATAGTATAGTGGCAAAGAATGAGGGAATGCGGCCTCGTCATCTTGCTTTTCTCGCTAACGAGCTCCTCTTCTTTTCTTTTTTTTTTTCTTCCTCTTCTGCTTCTTTGTCATGCAAACTTACTTTATGTACCTTCTATTACGTGTCGTCTGCAAATCTCGGCCGTTTTGCATCTTTCTCACTACGCGAGTAGTGCTCTTTGCCTCCCTTTAAAAGCGAGTTTCGAATCTCTCATCTGCTGTTTCTGCACTTTTAGCAGAATGTGTGCTTCTGTGACCTTTCGGCCATTTTAGGGGATGAATAACCGATTGTCGAGGACGACAGACCCGCGTTAATTAATCCGAACGTGATTAATGACAACCGAGGTTTCTTGGTAATGGGGTCATGCTGAGAAATAAAATTTGACTATGTCTTGATTCATGAACACTTCGCTTTGTTTTTCTCCGGGGTTTTTGCCACATTATTCATATATTCTGCCTTGGAAACCTGACGTGGGTTTGAGACTCCAAATTGTCAACATGGTTTTTTTTCTTCTGCAGAATGAAAAATTTGTGCCGTATTTAGACCTTCCAGTAATTATAGCCATATTAATGTTTGAAGTTGCGCAATATGTAGATATTGTTTCCATAATTCAAGGAATAATATACAAAAAAGTGTCATTGATTTTTTTATTGAGGAAGCATGTCTTGATTGAAAATGAATTCGAGTCACTGCTTTTTCCCGGTTTCTCCCGTTAACTTTTTTTAGATTGTCCCAATTCTTAAAATAGGAAAGATTATTTGATGCTGTGAGAATTACGAATTTTTACATCCACCTCCATATGTCTATATATCACCACCTTATATGTGGAATTATTTTTCAAGTAAAAATTGACATTTTTGGAGACTTTCTTCACAGATGATGCTCAACTGCAGAAAAGAAATACGGAGCGATTTAGTTAAAAGAGAACAAGTTATCGAAGAAAAAGTAATGCTCATGTCATTTTTTTTTTCAGCAGCGCAGGAAAGTTTTATAATGTATTAGGGGTTTCAACAACAACAACAAAAAAGGTGAAAAAGAGACAGCATGCAGAGGCAACTTTTACTTGAGGACAGCAGCTCGAAATTTGCATTTCCGAGATGCGAAGTCTGCCGACAGGACGTGTTATATATACGAGAAGCGCTTTCGAAACAACGGTGTGTTGCCTCGGGGGTGTTGTTGTGCGACGCGGTTGAATTATTCAGCTCAGGGCATTCTTGGGTTGAAACTCAAACAATACTTGATTCAATCCCCCCGACGGGGGTAAATTCATGGATTAAACAAGCGCCATCACGAATTTTTTTTTGGCGCGCGGGTGATGATTTAAAAGGCGATGTTTTCGAGGGATTTCGGTGGAATGAGGCCATCAAGACTAAATATGACTGCTTTTTGATTCACGAATACTTCAATAATCGACATGATTTGTTTTTTTCGTGTCAAGGATGTTTTTCGCGTCTTTTAGCTTGGCTATTTGCATATTATTCATCCTGCGTTGCACAACGTGACACGGCTTTGAGATTCAAAATGTCAACGTGGTGTTTTGCTGCAGCCTGAAATTTTATGCAGAAAAATACAATGATTTTGCAACGTACTGAAGCATTTTACTGCTTCAGGTCTCGCAAGATTTTGATATTTTGCCAGAATTTAGAAAAAGGATGAGAATAAATTAATTTGCAGTGATTTATTTCGATTTTAATTGAGGAAGCATCATATATCTTGATAACCAGCAGAAATTGAATCCCTGAAGTATACCGTTCCTATAGGTTCATGTTTTTATTTTTATTTTAGCCTCTTTATGATATTTTCACAGTAAATTCTGCAATTCACACTTCCGCAATGCAGTTTCAGCCCGTGGAAATCAGAATGATAATGTGTTTTTTATATGGACTTTGGTTTAGACTGAAGGGATGATGGCTTTGAAAATGTTCTTATGTGGATATAATACGATTTTTGTGGTTTTTATTGGCAAAAATTAAAGTTGAAAATACGGCGATTATATTTTTTCCCAGTTTTTTTTAAAGTTGGGAGGTAAGTTTTTTTTCGTTTTAATGAACAAATTATGCGACATGTTAATGAAATTCGATGATTGGGATCACAAACGAAGTATAAAAATTGAGGAGACACAACGCAACTTTTTTGTTCCAGCTCATATGCCATACCTTCAATAGAATTCAAATTGCAATCATTTTCTTAAATCTCCTCCGCTAACTTTTCGTCCTTATACTTCATGCTAACTCAAAAATAAACGAAGTCAAGATAACGTTGCTCCTGTCATTCCTTCGTGAAATGATGTTTCGAAGTCCTGGATTGAGGTCATTTTTTTCAAAATCACGCACAGAATCACGTTTTCAAGATGGAAAAAAGAGGAGATTCCAAAGCAGTTTTTTTTTGTGCGTGCAGAGTTCGTCGATGAAAAAAAAAAGATGCAAATACTATTCCTCACTTTTTCTCACATTGCTGGATAATGAATCTGTGGACATTAGAAGGCCTAAAGCAGTCCAGAAAATGACTACCTTGCATTCTTTCTTCAGCAGCAACCCTTCCAAAGGGAAGCCTCTCCTCGCAGTGATCCGATTAGGTCTTCCTCTTTTGCGCATGTACTTGGAATTAGAACCCCCTGATTGATCGCCATATCCCGGCAAGCGAGCCCAAGGTTATTTCGCCCAGACAGATCCCCGAAGCCAGCCAAGCAAACCCAGTCAGTCAACTATACATACGCACACACACGAAGAGAGAGGAACTAAAGAAAGAAAACAAGGATCCAGCGATATTGTGCAAAAAAAAATATACTGTAGAAATAAAAAGAGACAGAGAGAGAGAGAGAGGAAAAAAGAGGCGTCGACATCAGCTGCTGACGAGGCTTATCTGCTCGTGCCACATACGAGACACGCAATTCTCGTCATTTCCTGTCGACTATTGCCGCTTCTTGCTTCCGGCTTCCCCTCCCCCTCCACTCCACTTGCAGCTGAGGGGAGTGTGTAAGTGTACGTGGGGGTCGTGATCGTTCCTTGACATGCAACATCTGTGATGAGCTTTGCGAAACAATACCTTCCGCTCTTCCACCGGAAGCATGGACAAAAAGCTCGTTAAGGTGAAGGGAATCATCAGCGCATCCTTTCGACCCTGTATATATATATAGCTGCTGCTGCTGGGGTATCAGAAGGGGCAAGAGAGAAAATTGCGATATCCACCTAGATCACGGTACACAGCACACACAAGGTCTCCTCGCATTTCAGAAAACGATATGACGAGAACACGCAGCAGACGAGCAAATCAGGAAACGAAATCTGAAGATCCTGGGAATTTTCTTGCTTTTTTTTCCCCCCGTGCTGCTGGGATCCCATCTCTTGTATTTTCGTGCAATTTTAATACCGAATATAAAAATTGATCACAGCCTCAGTGATATTAAATCTCAGTGATATGTGCAAAGATTTTAGCAAATTCCAGTTGCACTGCAAGATCACGTATATTATGCAGGTGGACTCTCTCTCTCTCTACAATCATTTTCTCTGTAAAGCCATTTATTTCATTTCCTAATAAAGGGATCTTTCCTCATGATACAGGGGTTTTATAAGCAACGATTTTATTCTGCTGTCTTGGATGTAGACAGCCCGCATCTGTAAACATGCTGTTTATCATCCTGAATTCAAGTTTTATGGTCATGAAGCATGCATTAATGAACTTTTTTAAATGTGAAACAATGATCAGCATGTACAATTCCATGGAAACACGAAATACACTTCTTCCAAAGTAATTGGAAAGTCAGGTTCTTGATCCATATTCAACATTTTTTTTAGGTGTTTCCTTAAAGACATTTATTCAAAGAGCATACTTTGAAAAATCATATTGAAAATGATGGTTTACTTTTACTTCACGTTTTGAAAGGGTATTCATAATTAAAGATCCTAAGCAAAATTTATTTCATCGATGACAGACTTCTACACGCGAGTTTGCATTTTTTTGTGACTTGACTATAAAATTCTGTTTGATTTATTTGTGTTAAAAAAAACATCGGTATCTCAGTAAACAAGAAATTAAAAGGTTTCGTCTCGAATTATTACATATAAACCGCTATTTCTTTCGAGAGAAATTCATTGAGGCTAGAGAAATGCTTTACGACTCCATCTTTTCTTGACCTGTGCATTTCGGAAAGAACATCTTGTGTTCTTTTATGCTAAAAAATAAATCTGCAATGCATGTGAAAATTTTGGCACATTTGAGGATGTGAAGAAGAATGTTGCATCTTATTGTTGAACCTTTTAAAGAGCTGTTATGGAGGTCAGGAGGTATTTCCTCAGTAATCCGACGGAAAAGAGAAGCTTAATGAGAAATTCTTCTCCTGCGACGTTCAGAGGATTACCATCTTTTCTGGTGATATCTGAGATGAATCGCAAGAGAAGGTTACCATCAAACTCATATAGAGGTTTTCTACGCATAAGCCCCAAGTTGTTCTCAACTCTTGAAGACGAAAAAAAAAAAAAAAAGGAAGATGGCCAGATTACCCTGAAGGTCAGGCAGCAGAAGCAGCAGCAGCAGTTGAACCCAGATTGACTCAGGGCCCAGCATGGAGGCGAAAAGCCGGAAGACTTGTTAGTTTATGCAGCATGACCAAAGTTCAGGGCGATGAGGAAACCTTGAGACGGAAGCGGAAAAAGAAACGTTAAGAGAATTGCGCAAACTTCTACAGCTGCTGGTCTTTTTTTTTCTTTCTCTCTCTGCGCTGGTCTCAAGTTGGAGTTTCTCTCTTTTCTTTTTTTCGTGTTTCCGAGGTCAAATATTCGTTTGACTTGGTGTGTGTGTGGGTATGTGTGGCCTGGATCTTTCTCATGGTCCTGTTTTTTTTTTTTTTTTTTGGCGGTAGCAGCTGGCGGAAATGGCCATTTGTTTGAGCAAGTCGTGTGCGATGACACGTGTGATGGATGAGCTCATAGTCATACACGGGGGCAAACCGGAGTCTTTTCCCTTTTTCGCCTGAACTTTGCATATTATTGCAGACATTCCGGAGATCTCATGAAACTACGTTATATTTTATATTCTCTCTGCTTCGTATAATGGGATACAAGTGCTGTTTGCAAAAAAAAAAATTCTGTGTACCAAATTTTTTGACAATTTTTATTTCATTTCGATCCCGGGTAGAAGCTGCAATGAAAATCCTCGTTTCATCTAAAGCAAGTGTTGTCCATGTCAGAGAGAGAGAGAGAGAGACAGAAGAAATGTAGTTTTATTCTTGTATTTTTGAAGTACAGTACAACGTTTTCTTTTCGAGAAGAAATAATATGAGAAGCAGTAATACTGTAATGTTGTCAAAGAGTCGATGCTTACAGAGTCCCTCTCTTGAGTGCATGAACAATCTGCATTATACTGTACATTATACCCAAATTTGCATTTTAAAAATTTTCCAGAACAGCAGGTCCCTCTAGGAGTTTTTTCTAATGAAATTTAACGTAGTTGAATGAAAATACTGTAGTATACTGTATTTCAGAATGGGTAATAAATACTGTACCTTCATACAGTACTTTTTATGGCTTGGAGTCATGTAAGATATGAGCAGAATTCAAATGGATTTAAGATAGGCATGGCAAATTTCTGATCCCTCAATGAAGAGCGAAGGATTATTTTTCCTTTTCTTGATCATTATCTTTCGGATGTGTTGGAAATAAGCGCACAGAATGAAATTGAGGATTAAAATCATGCCTGTAATTTTCATTTAGCAGCAGCAGTGAAGAATAAATCGTTTTTAAATGAAAGGGCTGTGAAATGTGTTAGTTTTCCATTCGCATTTCTTTCAATTTTCGGGAATATCGTGATTAATGATTTTACTGGACTTGGATTTTTCCCCATATTCCTGAGGATTTCGTCATGAGTTATTTTCGCTAATTTTGTCCCAGCAACACATGGATTTCTACTAATTCATTTCTTCTGCTGCCTTATATATATACTTTGAAATATGAAAATAAAACCCATCATGCCAACTATATCTACGACAGTATTTACCTGCCTGCTGCATTTCGAATGCAATTATTAAAAAACCAAACAACAGGTACTGTTCTTTGTGCATGCTATGGATACCGTATTTTCCATTGAAAGTAAGGGGTTTCAGTGAAATTTTAAAATACGACAGTATATAAAATGAGTCGACTTGCATCATTTCCCCTTCGGAATCTGAGCAAGTATATAGTGGTGTGCTGAGAAGTTGGGAATTCTCTAGAGATCATTGGGCTGCTTTTGACGGCGTTATTAATAGTTGTTCGCTACACTCGCGAAAGCATTATGCAAAGCCGCTGCCGAGGCGATGAGTAAATTCCACATCACCACCAGCCATCGTTAAAAGCGATGAAGGGAATTTTCCCGTGATCAATATTTCATAAGTGATTAGCTGCTCTTCCCGACCAACTTTCTGCTCGCGAATCCCTCAAGCCTTGATAATATTCTCGGGAGAGGATTATATTTTAGCGTCTATCAGTAATTTTTTTTTTGGGACCACTTTCCGAGTCTTCGTGGTGCGATTTATAATTTTCGAGTTTTTTTTTCGTGATGATTGACTCTGAAAAATGAAATATGTACCAGAAAATATCTCACATGCTCTCCTTTGAAGGAATGACCTTCCTCGTGAACATTCTGGAAACTCGGAAAGCTAAAGCTGCTTGTTAGGTCTAGAAAGTTCAGCTGCGATGCTTGCATAAATCGAACAAATGGGCGCCCCTGGAAATTAAAAAAAATAAGTTCGAAAGTTTTTCTATAATTTCGTGTTCCTTTTTGAAAACTTTGAAAAGAAAATCTTGATTTTGAAAATTCGCGACACAGGGAAAATATTTTCTATCACTTGCAAGAATTCATCAAAATGTTTCAATAGTTTTTTTTTATTTATCATCTATTAATAAGGTGTGTCTTCAAAAAAAACAGAGCACGGAAAAATGCATCAACACTGAACAAAATGATGACTTGAACAATTCTCACAACATCGCATTGTTTTCGCTTCTCAAATGAAGCATTAACCCACGGAAGTTCGAAGGGAACGATAATATTTACAGTACATATACCTCTGTTCAACTTCCAAAATAAAGAAGAAAAAAATCCGGAGCCCCAAACCCGACCCAGCTTGAGTTGCACTGACCTTCTGTCAAACAAAAATAACCCTGCTCGTACCAGAAGACCCCAAATTCGCCCTGAAATATAAAAAATGCATGAAATTTCCGTGTCCGCAGTGAACGGTCAATATATAGTACCGAACCAGAAGGGGCCTTCTGGGGGTCACTGTATTTATTTTTACTCTACCAATAACATAATAATCTCGCGGGATTTACGCATAGGAACAGTAATGGAGGTCTATAGGAATTCCCTCGGATTTTCGTGCGCTTGACCCTACATGTATAATCTCGATGAGCAATTTTCGATAGGAGGGGAAGAAAACGCGGGGTTTAGGCGCCTGAGTTGGATGAATTCCCCGAGGTGGCGTATTATCGGTCTGGAGAAGATGAAGATGAGTGCCGCGCTGAGAAAAGGTTCCCTGCTGACGCTGCTGCTGGGGATGAGCCAAAATCAATCCTGGTCCACGGGTGGTCTGCCCTACAAGCAGCAGCACTGCTATGCTAGTAGTGGTTGTAGCAGTAGCAGTAGCAGTATAGCAGTTGCTGCTGCAGAAGAGAGCAGCTTGAGCTCGTCTCATCTCCTGCTGGTCAGCGTCGTGAGAAAATGCCATCAGCACTGCTCAAGAGCCTTAAGATACTCCTGCTCCTGGTCTTGCTGAAAAGAAAAAGAAGGAGAAGAAGTAGGAGACCAATGAAAACTGTATCCCTGCGTTTTCTCTTTTGTGACGTGTCTTCCCAAGAGCTGGGGCAATAAAGATGGCGAAATCAACCCCTTTTTCTTTGAAGAACAAAAGAATTTCAGTTGTTCCTAGGGATTGACAAGAAAAAGCAAAGTCACAGAAATAACCAGCAATTTTGAGTCTTGCGCCGATGAAATTTCTATTTTCCTCTCGGTATATAATTTCAATACCGCCTTAAAAGGTTTTTTTATAGCAGAGTTGGGGAATGCAAATCTCGATTAAATTTCCCTGTGGCAGGCAGGGAAATTTCCCTTAATTTGGGGATTCTTTCACCAATGTTTTGAGTATAGTTCAACATAATTAAAGGGGGGATTACATCTGATGCTCAAGAATTTCTTCGAACAGTTAAATTTGTAAAAAAAAAAAAAAGTTGAATTTTTGACTCATCAAAAATCGTCGTCTCTTCTTTGACGTATCGTCTGATCCCGTTTTCAGTATTGCTCTTCTTTACATATTTCTACATTAAAAATACATAAAAGTCTATTACTCTGAATCATCAGTTTGGAATTTTTAATATCGAGAAATATTCTAAAAGTAAACTTTATTTATAGGAATTCACCCTCGCCAAAAACAAAGAAATGGATTTTCAAGCAATTTTTTGCCTCTTATTTGCTGATCTTTCTTTTTCAGCATATTGAAGTTTGAATGAAGACAGTTATTAATAGAAAAGCATTTATCAAGAAAATAAAACTGTCTCGCATTTTCAATGTTTCGCAGATTCAAAAAGTCGGGCCATTAAAAAAAAGCTACAGTATTCTTGTCGAAAACCTATAGGATTTTCGCGCAAACTTTCTTATGCAAATCAAATAAAGTACAGTACTGTGTTTTTCTATGCTATCGTGCGAACAAATCGGCTCAGCGAAATCGTGTTTGACTCTGAATATACGAACTGAATACTCTCGAGAAGAAAAACAAACTTTCGAAGGGTGAATTTCATTCTCATATGTTATCCCTCCGGGGAAATGACGGAATAATTTAGAAAGAAAGCAAGTAAAATGGCGAGTGTTGAAAAATAGAGCGGAAGTTGTGAATACGGAAGCTCAATTGGAAGAAGTCTGGCTCTTCTTCTTCTTCTTCTTCTTCTTCTTATCTCGCCATGAAAAGAGGAGCTTGCGTCATCGTCATTGTCGACGTCGACGTCGTCGATCGACGAGTAGCTCGCTTTAATCTCCGTCCAAGGCAGCCCAAGATCGAGTGCTTCTATTCGCTTTTAATCATTCTCT